>JAUMHI010000065.1:1714678-1736699 GCA_032359435.1 Enteromius unitaeniatus
GAATGGCTTACAGAACGTTCGCATGAACTGCTCGGCTCTGAAGCGAAAAGCTAATGAACGCTGGTATCGCTGCCCTAGTTATAACACTAAAACACCTGACCAATGATATCATAAGCTCAACAAAAACACACAAGACAAAAACATACAGTAAGGGAATGAACACTTAACCCATGGACTCACAAAGACAAACATGGAGCATGTGTCCGAACCCAGGCACTGAGCAAAGCTTACCAAGACAAGAGTGCCAAGATCAGAAAGCCACAAAAGCGTCATGTAGATGAGAGAGTGCACAGCCCAAACCCACTTTACATTCACAAGCTAACACAAAAGACAGGCTTTATGTTTCAGGGCTCTGTCATCTAACCCAGGTGCCAGAACCCTGACACAGATGAATACAGTCTTGTCTTCACCATCATGATGCACCTTTTGGTGTGGGATGTACCAGGAGCCTGCTCAGCTTCCAGAGATAAGAGTTCTAAATGTAGTAAGTTAGCTTTAATTGCAAGGCAGCCATTCATCTTTAACCTTGTAGTGCATGACTTTGAGTCTATACAGATAAGATGCCTAAACCCCACTGTACTTTGGAGTGTCCAGTCAAGTCTTGTGTGAGCAGTGATAATATTTAATAATATTTTTAGTTTATATATATATATATATATATATATATATATTCTTTATTTATTATTAATATGAAAAATATAGTGATTTCTCTTGACATTGAAAGATTTTCCCAAATCTAACTTAAATCACAATATTATTTTTAATACTGAATTTACATTCAGTCAAAATAACAACATTGATTCTCTGGGACAATTATAACAATAATCTTGTTTTCATTTGCATATGAAATAAATGAAAATAATAAAAATCTTTTTACCCTGCAGTCTTTCTTTTTGTTCTCATGTACTGTAATGACATTTTCTTGGGTATCAGTTTAGTTCGCTCAAGGACACAGTATTCAAGTTGAAGCAAAGAGTCAGCCTCTTTTACCGTTTCTAGAACAATTTATACTAAAATACACATACACAAAACGCATACACATTTACACAGCACATCAAACAAAAGGCTGAAAAAGGCAGACAATTATTGTTTACTATAACATCTTAATACATTGTGCTGTTTATTGCATTTAGTAGTGATTTTTGTACTTATTCTTAATAATATTATTATTTATATTTAATTCCTTGTTTTATTTCCCCATGTACAGAATCAGATATTTGTACAACATAAGAATCAATGTTCCTCTCTCTCTATCTCTCTCCTCTTGTCTTCAGTAGTTAATTCATTTTTTCAGTATTATCTCATGTGTCTGTATCTGTCCATATCTACCCCCTTTGTCATCATGTCATTTGCTGTCTCTGTTGTTTTGTTTGTTTGTTTTGAATGAATAGAAATACTAAACTGGGCCACTCATTAAGTATGCCTACATGCACTTATTAACAAGCTATAGCTGTTATTTATGGTAAAGCCATGGTCTACATCTCTCTGTCTGGTCATACATAACACAAAAGATAAAGATTATGCAGACCCTTTGCATCAGTCAAGCTATAACGAAGAGAAGAAAACACCACAGTGCAATCCAGATAAAATTACTTAAAAGTCTGTTCACCACATACTTCATTGCTGCTAGAAACAATGCAGTCTTGACATCACTAAAGGCTGAGCATATGCATTAAATGAGACATCTATTATCCTCCAAATACGAAAGAAGGGAGACACACCTCTAAAGCTCTCTGGCTCTCATTTACACCACAATAAATCAGAATAACACATCTGTTTACATTTACCACAGCAAAAAGCAAGCACAGCTTGTTGCTAGTTGATGATATCTCAAAACAACAGTTGTGCATTAAACTCCAAACAGGAAATTGAGATTAGCTGAATGTATTTATGAACTGAATTCATTTATTATAGAGGATATTTTACTTAACTGTTCAAGATTATGTTGGGAAAAGGAATCTCATTTGTTTTGCCGGCCCCTTGACAGCTCTTTCTAGTAGCATCAAAACACTTTAACGAAACATTTGTTTTAAATTACCTAAGTGATGACAATGAGAAAAACACATTTTGAACAGAGAGAAGGGGAAGCATTTTAAGAATTTCAGAATACAATAATTGCCCTCACAAAACTGGAGGCTGTAACCCATGGCAACCCAATGCTGCTATTATGTGAGCTTTTCGAAGCATTGTATGACAGAACAGAACTGGATACTTCCTGACAACCTCAACCACAGCCTCAGAACCAACACCATAAACAATGTCAAAAAACATAGCATGTTTTTAAAAATAACCAGGAGGACACCAAAACTGACATGTATTCCAAAAATATGGCAAATACATTACCATATCATCTTGTGAGCACTGTTTGAGTTACAACAGAGCTGGTTAATAAAGCTTGAACACTTATTCTTAAACCACTTCAGGTATTTCAAAGCATGCTGTATTGTCTTCTTGAAGTTATATTGTAATGTAACGCATGATGATGGGCGGTACCGAGTCTCATTCATATGGTTACAGTTAATCACTTAGCAGAAGAGACACAAATGAAACATCTTAAACAATTTATCAACATTTCGATCACACAATGGCTAGTTTGATTCATAATAATATCTCTCTCTAAATATATATATATATATATATATATATATATATATTTATACAGTCATTGAATAATTCACTCTACCAAGTTATTCTAGAACAGGTTTTGAATTTTCTAAATAAAAAAAGAAAGAAAGAAAAGAAAAGCTAGTATGCCAACTTCTAGTTTAATAAACTGAGTAAAAGCAGTATAATACTTACTTATAATGCTGTTGGTCTATATATCAGTTTATAGCAGGTTTTCCACTTTTATTTACTTGGCTGGGGAGAGATTTTGCACATATTTGTGGTTTAAGGATCCAGGAATTAATTTTTTATATGATCCTGATACAACAAATGATCCTTTAGTGTAATATTGTGCAATCTAATAAATTCTTGGTCATATTTTAATTTAAGGTCCAAATTTCTATGTTAACAAACCATTAACTACAACTTTTGCCTCAATAAACTCCTAATCATTGAAAGTAGTTTAGGTATTGAGTAAGATTAGGGATGTAGAATATGATCATGTGAAATACGTGCTTTATGAATACTAATAAACAGCCAATATGTTAATAAAAGGCATGCTAACTAGTTAGAAGAGAGAACGTCTCGGTTACGTATTGTAACCCTCGTTCCCTGAAGAAGGGAATGGAGACGTCACGTCGAATAGGAATCTCGCTTTGAGATGGCAAATCTACTCTGCATATATAGAAACACGCCAATGAAATTGGCATATGCTGATTAATTTTTAGCTGCACCTAATCGCAGCGCGAGTATAAGTAGGTCAGCGGATAAGCGTTCATTAGTTTTTTGCTGAGGAGTCGAGCTGGTGACACGGCCTCCTTGCGACGGTACAGATCCATGGTGACGGGACATGACGTCTCTGTTCCCTTTTTCAGGGAACGAGGGTTACGTAACTGAAACGTTCCCTTTGAGTCGGTGACTCCAAGTCACGTCGGTGAATAGGCATCCCTATGGAAAATGCCATGGGAGCTGCCCCTTCCAGCCCCAGTGTTTGGTCTCTAGGCTGGGACTCTGTAACTGGAATCTAGTAACTGGAACACTGGGACATCTGAAAAGATGTTCGGAAGTCTGCCTTCTCCTAGGAGGTCTAAGATAGAGCACACATATCATGATTTTCTCAATGCATATGAAATATTGGAGGTGATTGAACCCTCATGGATACAACTGCTGGAACAGATAGCACTGCTGGGGAACATGTTTTGTGTTTTTTTAACCATGAATACCACATGAGGTCCTCTCAGGGTATCACTCAAGGGGTCCCAGCCCTCTAGCGGTTCTCAAGGATTCATCGCATCGAGGGCCTGGCGTCAGATGCTCTGCAACATCCGGCTGCCGAGGGGAGCGGAGGAACTCAACAGGGTCTACTCTGGAGAATAAGATGCCAAGCTGACCAAACAGGTCCTGCTCTGGTTCTTCAGCTGTTTGAGGTGAGAACACGGGAGGATACCGGTTCATCACGAAGGTAGATGGACCAGGGTAATAGCATCCACTATCCAATGGGCCATCCTCTGCTTGGAGACGGCATTCCCTTTTTGCCATCCACCGTAACAGACAAAGACCTGGTCTGAGGTCCTGAAACTCCGTGTCCAGTCTACGTAACATCTTAGTGCTCGGATAGTGCAGTCAATTCTCAGCAGGGTTGGGTCTGCCTCCTCCGGGGGCAGCGCTTGGAGGTTCGCTTAATGAACGCTTAATCCGCTGACCTACTTATAATCGCACTGCGATTAGGTGCAGCTGGATATTATCAGCGTATGCCAATTTCATTGGCGTGTTTCAATACAGCAGAGTACGCAGAGTAGATTTGCCATCTTGAAGCGAGATTCCTATTCGTTGGTCACCGGAGTGACCAACTGAAAAGGAACTGGTCCCTTTCCTTAAGTGTTACCAAATTCTTTAAGATGTTTTATGTAAAGATGCTTTAAGTTCATTCCCACTGCAGTTTTTTTAAATAACTTAAGCATGTTTTTCACTGCTGCAAGTGATGTTACAGGCAGGGAATGTTGCAGCAGCAGCAAAAATTACTAACTGAAAATGAAATTATGACCCGTCGCTGCATACTTCATACCCAAGCGAAACATTTACATTTTGAGAAAAAAATTACTCAGTAGGCCAGTTCAGTCAATAAATTAATAGCTTTATTTCATGTTATCATTATTTATGTTGGCCTGAGTTGGCAACTCAACCAATCACCAGCATTCTTACTTTAATATATCGAAATAGTTGCACTCTGCAGTAAGGTAATACAGCAAAATATATCGAAATAGTTGCACTCTGCAGTAAGGTAATACTGCAAAATATATCGAAATAGTTGCACTCTGCAGTAAAGTGATACTGCAAAATATTTTATTCCCAGATCGAAATTATAGTCTAAACCTGTCTGTAAGCCTGTCTGTATGTTGTTCACAAGCCTTTCAATGCACTTAAAATATGTTTTTAGCTTTATGTGTAGGAGAAAGACTAGCACACTGAGATTAGCATCACCTTGTGTCACAGTGACAGTTTGACCTTCTCTGGCCATAAACAATCCTAACAGAAGATGATCCACAGCACACTGATGCATAACCAGCTCTGCTCATTAATGACAGCTCTGAGGAGCACAGGTCACGGGAACACTCTGTGTGCTCTTTCTGATGGCGCATCATTAATTATTTGCTCAAATCCTAGGTAGACTTCTACAAATAACATCTGTGCACGAAAGCTCTTTTCCAAAACTCTTCATCTTTTTCAGTCACTTTCCTGCTCGTCTAGCATATGACCATTAGCAATGGAAAGTACTGGCACTGACTACAACAACAACTGAACAGAAGTACTGAGAAAATGATTGACCATTGGATTTGAACCACACCAGACCCCAGAAAACCTTTTTGCAGATCTCAAGATTCACACACATGCATGCAAGGAAAACATTAACCTCTGTGCTCCATGCAAGGGTATCGATAATGAGCCCCTGTATGAAAGATGCTATCTGAAATGGTCTGGTGGGTGTGGCAGAAGATAAAACAGCACTGATAGTTTTTAGCTGGAGAAAAGCTTGATTTGATGCATACTGCCTTTTCTCCATTTCTCTTCTCTTTTGAAGACTTCAGATGATGCAAACTTATATGGACACTTAAAATTGCCAAATAGTATAGACCGTATTATAGACCGATCTCAAATTTCCCTTTTCTGTCAAAGATCCTAGAAAAGGTAGTATATAGAAATGTTAATTCATGCGTTTATGACCTCGAGATTAGATTATTGTAATGCTTTATTGGGTGGTTGTTCTGCACGCTCGATAAATAGACTACAGCTAGTTCAAAATGCAGCAGCTAGAGTCCTTACTAGAACCAGGAAGTATGAGCATATTAGCCCGGTTCTGTCAACACTGCACTGGCTTCCTATCAAACATTGTATAGATTTTAAAATCTTGTTAATTACTTATAAATCCCTGAATGGCTTAGCTCCTCAGTACTTGAGTGAGCTCTTATCACATTATAGTCCTCCACATCTGCTGCGTTCTGAAAACTCTGGCCATTTGATAACACCTAGAATATCAAAATCTACTGCGGGTGTGTCACGCTCAGGGAAACCAGAAAAAAGGGATTCAAGCAATAGGTCAGTTTATTCAGTGCACAAACATAGGAATTCACTCCAGCAGGTGATGTGAATAAAACAAGCAGGTTCTCCACTGGTAGATATTCAGGTAAGTATTTCACAGGTTTAGAGCAAGAAGGCTGACGATCTCACAGGTAAGTATCAGGTAAAATATCAGTAAAATATACTCAGACACCTGATTTCTAGTGATTATCGTCGTCTTGACTACAGAGACCGTCTCTGGATTTGATTAATAAAGTTTCATTCTCGTCATTATACATTAACATTACTCTTTTGTTCTATTTGATGTTCAGTGCTTTGCTACAATCTGTATTGTTAAAAGCGCTATATAAATAAAAGTGACTTGACTTGACTAGACTAGATTAAAGACACATCTCTTTACTCTGGTTTACACATAACACACTGATACACACTTATTAATCTAATCCGTTAAAGGATTGTTAGGCTACCACGGTCACCTCTGGCTTGTTTCGTTTGGGGACACCTGATTTCTAGTGATTATCGTCATTTTTGATTACATAGGCCGTCTCTGAATTTGATAAATAAAGTTTAATTATTATACATTACCATTACTCTATTTTCCTACTTGATAATGTTCGGTGCTTTGCAAAAATCTGTATTGTTAAAAGCGCTATATAAATAAAAGTGACTTGACTTAGCAAAGGGCCCCATACTCCAACAGCACCCCCACAGGATACCGGACTGGTTGGGCAAACTCCCACAAACCCTCCATACCCTAAAGAGGGTATAGATCTGGTCCAGTGTTTCACGACCAGGACGAAAGCCACATTGCTCCTGGATCCGAGGTTCGACTATCAGACGAATTATCCTCTCCAGTACCCTGGCATAGACTTTCCCAGTGAGGCTGAGGAGTGAGATCCCCTATCGTTGGAACACACCCTCCGATCCCCCTTCTTAAAAAGAGGGACCACCACCCCGGTCTGCCAGTCCAGAGGCACTGTCCCCAACCTCCACTCGAGACCATAGAGGCGTGTTAGCCAAGACAGCCCCACGGCATCCAGAGACCTAAGGTACTCAGGGTGGATCTCATCCACTCCCGATGCCTTGCCACCAAGGTGCTTCTTAACTACCTCGGCGACTTCAGCCCGGGTAATGGACAAGTCCACCCCTTGGCTCCCGGCCTCTGCTTCCTCAACAAAAGATGCCTCAGTGGGATTGAAGAGATCCTCAAAGTATTCCTTTCACCGCCCGAGGAGGTGCCTTCTGAGGTGCCAGACAGTTTGCCAGAACCTCTTTGAGGCAGAACGATAGTCTTTCTCCAGGGCCCCCATACCTACATGTCTACAACCTCCCTCAGGATCTGGTTAAAGCTCTGCTGGAGGTGGGAGTTGAAGACCTGCCTGACAGGGAACTCTACTAAACGTTCCCCACAGACCCTCACAGTACAAGACAGACAGCCAGAGGTCAGATGAAATGACCACAAAGTCAATCATCGACCTCCGCCCAAGGGTGTCCTGGTGCCACGTGTACTGGACACCCTTATGCTTGAACATGGTGTTCGTCACGGACAATCTGTGATTGCACAGAAGTCCAACAACAGAACACCACTCGGGTTAAGATCAGGGGGGGCGTTCCTCCCAATCACACCCCTCCAGGAATCACTTGCATCACCCATGTGAGCGTTGAAGTCCCCCAGTAGCACGACGGAGTCCCCAGTTGGAATGCTTTCCAGCACCCCTCCCAGAGACCCCAAGAAGGCCAGGAACTCTGCACTGCCATTCAGGCACAAAAAAAGTGAGAGACATAACTCAACACAAAGGCACTGGGAAACGACCCTCTCGTTCACCAAGGTGAACTCCAACACATGACAGCTAAGCTGGGGTGCTATGAGTAAGTCCACACCAGCCCACCGCCTCTCCAATGCAGTGGAGAGTCCACCCCCTATCGAGAAGTTGGGTTCCAGAGCCCTAGCTGCGCATGGAGGTGAGCCCGACTATCCCTAGACCGTACCTCTCAACCTCTTGCACTAACTCCAGCTCTGTTCCAAGAGTCCTACTTCTGTGTCCGAGGATTGGGTCCTTGAGGTACCTGCCTTTGACCGCTGCCCAACCCACAAATCACCGACCCCTTATGGTCCCTCCTGGTGGTGGGCCCACAGGAGGGTGGCCCCACGTCGCTCCTTCTGGCTGGACCTGGCCAGGCCCCATGGGGTAAAACCCGGCCACTGGGCGCTCGCTTACTAGCCCCAACCCCAGGCTTGGCTTATAAGGTCATAAACCTTAAAAGACTTTGGTCTTAAAGAGGTTTTTTTATATTACATCAAATATACACTTTCCTGAAATATATTTTATACTTTATAAGTATACTTTATACTTTAAAATGTATTTTTTGCCTGTTTAACACTAAAACTCAAATCAAAGCCATTAATCTAAAAAAGCTTAGATCTAAAAAATAAAAATAAATAAATATCCGGAGAGCACCAAAGGGTTAAACATATTCCTAGCTAAATGACAATAAAAATCACTGAAGCAAATTGCAATGGTTGTGTAACTCTACATGTATCTTTACTGGTCAGGCACAGATGTGAAAGGTCATATGTTAGTAATGCTAAGGAATTATAGCATGAATGAAAAAAAGCTCTCACAGTGGAAAAATTAAAACAATGTTTTGTCCTGTCAGATGCTAGGCTCTCAAATCTCATACATCTTTGCATGTTCTTAAATGTATTGCCTCAAGCTGCCGGCAGACTTTTTTGGTATGACTTCAGATGCTCTGTATGCTACTGTACAGTCAGGTCATACATGTGTCATTAAAGAGGACAGATATACTGTAGATTAAGGAAAGTGATTCAAGCACAAGAAACCTGTGCATCTGAGTGCTGCTGAATTCCCTCAGTGCTGTTATACTCCTCAGGAAAGGCTGAACCGAGCAGCTTCATCTTCTAAAGAACTAGAAATTATACAGCTGAGACCGTTTTCTTTACAGTAACATGAATGTTTGCGAGACAGACTCCTTTTGTCAGACATGAATACGGAGGACATACAGAAAGCTACTGGCCACTCTTTTCTGTTCTGTCCGCATCCTTGGTTTCCATGGAGACAGGGCCAGATTCATCCTCTGCCACAACCCCTACCTTTAGCTAGGCTTGATGAACACTGGATTAATTGCCAATTACCCACCATGTTTTTTTTATCCTCAACTGCATGAAATAATTATGCCTCATTTCCCTTCCATGAATTTTTATGGTTATGACGCATGTTAGATGACCCCTTGCAGCGCAAAGGGAACAAATGCAGTAATTCCAGCAGAATAACCCCAGATTTAATGGCTTAATTCAGTGCAGTCAATTAACCACAACTAAAAACAGAAAAGGCCGTTCCTCGCCACTGATCTCCCTGTCACACTGAGACTTAGCTCTACTGGGCTCCACGCTGGAAATCTCTTATCGTCATCAAGAATCAAAACAGAATTAACGAGAGCTGAAAGACTGCATTTGAATGATTTTCACCCTGGGACTTTATTATTAATAATTTTGTTGGAATAATAATCATAATAACCAACCAATTTCTCAGAAGTGTAGATGATTAAAACCATCACAAAATTTATTGTGTAACTTTACCACATATATACAGGACTAGAAAACAACTAGTCAAAATGACATTGAACTAGACTTGTGTGAAGTACAATTAAACTTTCTCTATCTAAAAAAAACTACCATATCTAGTTATAAAATTGATTATAACATTAACTTTTCCCAAACTTTTCAGACCACGCTTTCACCTCTCAAATTATTATTATAACCCAGATATCTGACTGTTATTCTATTAGCTAGTACATAGCCATCGACTCAAATCATCTACCTTCCATTAATACCCAGAAAGAGCAGATTCTGTAATAGTAGTTTATTTTGAGACAGACAATCCTTCATCTAAGTTCCTCTCCTCACTTCTCCTGAATTTTATTACTCTCCTAATCTGAAACTAATAAAGCAGCATCAATGGCATATGTAAACATATTACACTTTAGCAAATAGTATTATATCTTCCTCCAACGAAAGAGTCACAATATCATTAAATGTCATCCTTCTGCCCTGACAGTGTCAGTAAATGGAAAAAGAATCTTCATGTGCTGATGGAGCTCAAATAAATAAACAAATTGAATAAAAACATAATTCCATGTATTCATGTGATGTAGCCTATTTGTTACTTTTAAAACATTATATAATATTTCCTCATGCACAAACATCTAGGCCCGGTTTCACAAACAGGGCTTAGCTTAAGCCAGGACTAGGCATTATTTAAATTAAGATATTTAAGCAACTTTTTAAAAAATGCCTTAAAGGAAAATATTACAGGTGTGCATCTTAACACAGAACAATGACACTGACATGTTTTAAGATATGTGAGAGCAAGTTATTTTCATCTGAGACAGCTCAAACATGCAATTTAGTCTGGGACTATCTTAAGCCTTGTCTGTGAAACTGGGGGCTAATCTCTTAGCTGAGTACTCAAAAATCAATCAATTAAAATCCAGGACCGGAACTACCGCTTCATAGGTTTATTTACACATAACATTCACGTGTTTTCACATAATGACATTCACATGTTGTGTAAGCACATATGTTTCAGATAGCTAAAGCTTTTAGAAAGCATACTGAAGAATAAACTCTAGCTATAACCTGGTGTATAAACACCATTTTGACCTTTTCAACATGATTAGTGATTTGAAGCACACTGGCAAATCACAGGGAAAATACATTCAATCAATATCCTCTAGTAGTACCAATATTGTATCAATATTCTCTAGAAGATTTTATCCACAAAAAGAGAATATAGAACAAATCCAGAATGCAGGCGAGTAGCATTGTACATGCATGTGACAGAATGTGTACCTTGTAACTGACCTTTCCTGCCACTGCCATCTGCTTAAATTACCATTATGACAACAGTATGTGAATGTTATAGGCATTTCAGCCTATGGTATTTAAAGGGTGAGGACAGACACTTATAAGACTGTAAAAAAAAGGAGAGACTATAATGTCCTGTCTTTAGTTCATCCCTAGTATCTTTAGAGACCAAAGAGTGAAGATCTTGCTCATTACCATTACCATGCAGTTTGCTCATAGATGTTACAGCTTTTTTTTTTTTAGATAGAATGTATGTAATTACAGATGTTTATTCCAGTGCCATAAAATCTGCCTCTTACCTTTGTAAAAAACAAACAAACTGTTATTTCAGAACAAGATATTGTGTAATTAACTGGAAGTATTTGTCTGATAAGAAAAATTCATTAAGACTGGAATTGTTTTTCTCTCTGTGTCTTTTTTGCTGACAAGTACACTTCTGCCTAGACATATGTTCTGGTCTCAAGAGGTGCTTTAATAAAGCAGGGAAGACATTGAATATAGGAAATATAGACTCACTATATTGTTTCTGTGCTCCTACTAAACAGCTGCTTAAAAAAATATTAAGTGACGCAGATGCTTTTGTCACGTGTTTCTCGATGATGGTAAATTGAATGTTGACTATCTATACTCTGACTGGAATATTGAATAAACACTGGTATAAAAAAAGCTCTAATAACTCAATGTAATATAAAATAATGTAATATAGTAATATATAATATAATATAATATAATCTGGTAGAATACCCTACAGTTATCTCAGTTAATTCATATGTAGCATTTTACATTCTTTATCCCTTTTATCTGACTTTATTGCCACTAATGCCTAAAGGTTTTTTACCCATATAGCCTGTATCTATACTTAAAGTTTAGTTTCTATCCCTTTTTTTCTTAACAAATTACAGCTTTATTTTGTCAGAGGTGAGGTTTAGTCTAACCTTGTAAAGAGCTTGTCTTTATGAATTTATTTGATGGGCCATTAATGAGACAGAAAATAAAGTATTTATTGACTGGAGAGAGGGAATACCATTTTATTGCTGTCAAGCATCCAAAGTGAAGGACATCTGCCAGCACAGATGTGATGTGAGAGAAACAGAAGATGGCAGAGAGACTTTCAGGGACTTAGGGTTTGGTTGATTTGTGCTGCCACGTTAGCCCCTGTTGGTAGATGCTGTAACTGCACCATTCTGGGGACAAAACTGTTTGATCTGTTGACTGATGAGGAGCAAACAGTTTTTATGATCACTCAAAATAATAATAATAAAACTGTTGCTGCTTGTATACTGTGCGTATTCACACAGCCTGTGCATTTGCTGAAGGACTTTAAATGGCAAGCTGTGCATAGCTGCATATTTTCCACTGTAATGGCCAGTGAAAGCCTGACCCTATAGAGCGGTGAATGCTGGGCCACAGGCTCTCTGCACCCACACAGACAAACCTGTGTTTCTCACACACCACAACTGTCTTTTACGATATATAGGAAGATCTTTCTGAAGGAAGGTACAGTATGCATCGGTCAAATCTGTACAGACATGGCCCTCAATGTGTTCTAAAAGAAATGCCAATTAATCAATCACTGCCCAGATAAAACCCAGAATGTGTAAAAGCTGCACTATGATTTTAGGGTAAAAATTGAACCCAAAACATAAACATACATAGACATATACAGACAGTAGACGCCGCATTGACTGATACAACCTACTGGCGCTGACGAGACGTGGGGCCGCCATCTTGGACCGGTCACCCGCTCCACTCAGTGTAATCTGTTTAGCAGGTGTAACAAGCTGTCATCGCATTTAATTAATCATATCTCACGGAATACCGAACTGATTTTCACGCATTTTTTTTTTTGCTGCAAAGGTCATAAATGTAGCTGTGATAGAAGACGCATGGTTTGGCGTATTTTGATATTGATAATGAGCTTAACAGTAATATAATAAAGACTTACAACATGGTTCATTAAGCACTTCTAATGCGTTATGGTTTGTATAGTTTTATTCTATTTTCATTTGGCTGTTTATTAATTTGACATTGTTGTTCATTACTGATATTCTCCTTAATGTAGTCTTACCATGCTGTTATTATATTTTGCTTGAATTGACATTGTCTATTATTGCTGTTTTCCCTCATTTTCATTGTTTATTTAATTGATTCTCCTTATTAGCTATAATCTAACCAACATCTTAATCTGTTCCCTGTGAAATTTAAGTATTATATTGTTTTGTATTTATGTCACTTTGGACAAAAAACACATGAGGTGTAGGCTGTCACGGATCGCGCCTCTGTGGCCCTCTCCAGCAGACAGCAGCGGGAACCATCACCTGAATATTAGTTCCCACCCGGACCCTTTTGACCCACGGACCTCGGCGCTTTCGCGCCATTACGCCCCTTTTCTAAAGTATTTAAGGCCGGACTTTTGCCTCAGATAGTCGCGAAGTTTCGATATTGCCCTGGCTATCGTTTCCGAGCGTTATTTCCTTGTTTTGCTTTATCCGTGTTTAATTTCCTGTTTGTACTCTGTTTTCTGATTCTTTGCCGCCTGTCCTGACTTCCTGCCTGTCCCTCGACTACGAACTTGTCTTTGCCCTGTTTACTGCTATTGTTTGGTACTTCGACCCTCTGCCTGTTTGACTACGAGCAATAAACATTGCATATGGATCCTACTGACTCCCGTGAATTGTTACAGCAAACTTCGCCATCACCGGATCCAGCAATGCGCCAAGTGATCGATGAGGTGAGCCACCAAGCCTCGGACTTCTCACGCACCGACAACAGCTGGAGAAGCTCACGTCACTCACAGCGGAGCTGGTGAGTTCGATCCAGGCCCTCACAGCCGCGACCACGGCCCAGAGCAGACCCATCGATCCGCCTGCCGCGCCTGCTCCCCCGGCCGCTGCCAGCACTGCGGTCCCCGGCTCCGTGCACCTCGCTCTACCCGAGAAGTACAGCGGAGCACCAGGTAAGTGCAAGGGTTTTCTGCTTCAGTGTGACATTTACATGAAGGCACAAGCCGCCTGTTTCTCGGATGAAGATGCGAGGGTGGCGCTCGTCTGCTCTTTGCTTACCGGGAAGGCCCTGGACTGGGTTACGGCGCTTTGGGAGGGGCGCCGCATGGCCTTCCCGTCCTACCAGAGCTTTCTGCGGCAGTTCCGTGAGGTGTTCGACCACACTACGGATGGCAAGAGCGCTAAGGATGAGCTGCTCGCGCTGCAACAAGGTTCCATGTCTGCCGCTGAATTCACCATGTCCTTCAGAACACTAGCTGCTCAGACCGGCTGGGACAGCGACCCCCTCCAGTCACTGTACCGCTGGGGCCTGCGCGAGGACCTGCAGACGGAGCTAGCGTGCCACGGTGAGGACCTGACATTGCACCAATACATGGAACTTGCCATTCGAACGGACCAGCTGATGCGCTCACGGAGGAGTCATCGTACGCTCCCTGCCACTCCAAGTGTATCCTCCTTGTCTCCAGTCGAGCCGATGCAGATCGGGGCCACCCGGCTCTCAGTGGAGGAACGTGAGCGCCGCATGGAGAACGGACTGTGCCTGTACTGCGGCAAACCGGGCCACCTTCGTGCCAGCTGTCCCGCCAGACCTGTTCGTTCCAAGACTTACCGGGTGAGTTCAGTTTCCATCGATTCAGAGGCTGCGGGTAACTTCATTGATGAGGACTTTGTTGCTAAACATGACGTTCCTGTCCTGGCTCTACCCACCGAATACCAAGACCTGCGCGTCGCCTTCAGCAAAGTGAAAGCCACCCAGTTGCCTCCACACCGGCCCACAGACTGCGCCATCGACCTGCTACCTGGAGCCATAGCCCACCGGGGGAGGGTCTTCCCGCTGTCACAACCCGAGACCGAATGCATGAACCAGTACATCAAGGAGGAGCTGGCCAAGGGGCTCATCCGCCCATCCACGTCTCCAGCCTCGGTGGGCTTCTTCTTTGTTAAGAAGAAGGACGGCGGACTTCGACCCTGTATTGACTACCGGGCCTCAATGACCAGAAGGTGAAGTACCGGTACCCACTACCCCTCGTGCCCTCCGCTCTGGAGCAACTCAGGTCGGCCCGCTACTTCACCAAGTTAGACCTCCGGAGCGCGTACAACCTGGTTCGAGGGGGACGAATGGAAGACCGCCTTCTCTACCACTACTGGGCACTACGAGTACCTGGTCATGCCATTTGGATTGTCCAACAGCCCCTCCGTCTTCCAAGCCCTGGTAAATGAGATCTTCAGGGACATGCTCCATCGCTACGTGATTGTCTACATTGACGACATACTGGTGTATTCAGAGACTCTCTCCTCCCACATTCACCACGTCCGGTCAGTCCTCCAGAGACTCATACAGAACCAGCTCTATGCCAAGCTCAGCAAGTGCGAGTTCCACCAGACTAAGGTCGCCTTCCTGGGATATATAATCAGTGCGGATGGGGTCGCCATGGATGACTCGAAGGTCACCGCCGTGGTCAACTGGCTGAAGCCCCAGAACCTAAAAGAATTACAACGGTTTCTGGGGTTCGCCAACTTTTACCGGTGCTTTATCAGGGCGATGACCAAGCGGTCGACTAGGAAACTGCCCTGGGACACCAAGAGTGAGGCCGCCTTCCATGACCTGAAGAGGAGGTTTACTACGGCACCCATCCTCCGACACCCTGACCCCGCACGTCAATTCCTTGTCGAGGTAGACGCCTCCAACACGGGAGTGGGCGCAGTACTGTCTCAGCACCAGGGGGACCCTGAGAAGCTCTACCCATGCGCCTACTTCTCACGCAAGCTGACTCCGGCGGAGAGAAACTATGACGTAGGGGACCGAGAGCTTCTGGCGATGAAAGCGGCCCTGGAGGAGTGGCGTCATTGGCTCGAGGGAGCCCGAGAACCCTTTGTTGTCTTCACTGATCACCGCAATCTGGAGTACCTCCGGGCCGCCAAGAGACTAAATGCCAGGCAGGCCCGCTGGTCACTGTTCTTCACCAGGTTTCAATTTCACATCACCTACTGACCTGGATCCAAGAATGGTAAAGCCGACGCCCTCTCCAGACAACATGACCAGCCCACACAGTCAGCCGAACCCGAGAACATCATCTCGCCTGCCTTGGTGTTGGCCCCCGTCAGATGGGACATCATGCACGACATTCAAGAAGCCCAAGTCTCGGAGCCTACTCCTCCCGAGTGCCCTCAGGCAAAGGTGTACGTCCCCTCTGCACTCCGAGAACGAGTCCTCCACCTCATCCACGATGGACCCAGCGCAGGCCACCCAGGGGTTCTGGCCACCCTCGACTTGGTGCACAATAAGTTCTGGTGGGCATCGACTTCACGATATGTGCGCGATTTCATCAGCCGCTGTGCCACGTGCCAGATGACCAAGTCCTCCAGACAGCGGCCCGCCGGTCTGCTCCAGCCCTTACCCATACCTCAGAGGCCCTGGTCCCACATCGCGGCCGACTTCGTTACCGACCTACCTCCGTCCAATCACCACACCGCCATCCTCACGGTAGTCGACCGCTTCTCCAAAGCCTGCCGCCTTATCCCTCTGCCCAAAGTTCCCTCCGCCTGGGAGACGGCCCAGGCCATCCTCGAACATGTCTTCCGGTATTATGGCCTACCCGAAAACATAGTCTCCAACCGAGGTCCTCAGTTCACCTCCCGGGTCTGGAAGGCGTTCTGCCAACAGTTAAACATCAATGTGAGCCTCACCTCGGGTTACCACCCCGAGTCCAACGGTCAGGCAGAACGCCTCAACCAGGAACTCAACCGCTTCCTCCGCTCGTACTGTCATAGCAACCAAGGGGACTGGAGTCAGTTCTTGATCTGGGCGGAGTATGCACAGAACTCTCTTCAAAAACAGTCCACCAAACTAACACCCTTCCAGTGTGTCCTGGGTGTGTCCTGGGTTTTCAACCACCCTTGTTCCCTTGGTCAGGGGAGCCGACCGACCTACCCTCCGTGGAAAGCTGGCTCCGGCGGAGCGAACAAACCTGGGACGCAGCTCACACCCAGCTCCAACGAGCCATTCGGAGAGTGACTGAACAGGCCGATCGACGCCGCAGACCCCATCCCGCCTATGAGCCCGGCCAGTGGGTATGGTTGTCGGCCCGAGATCTACGGCAGGAAAATTAGGAAATTAAGCCCGAGGTACGTGGGTCCTTTCAAAATCCTCAGACAAATTACTCCTGTATCATACCGTCTAGAATTACCTGCCAGTTACCGCATCTCACCCACCTTTCATGTCTCCTTGCTCAAGGCCGCTGCTGCTCCCGACGGAGAGGGGGACCAGGACGAGGACGCATTGCTAGAAGCTTTTTTATTATATTTTTTAATTCATTTGATTAAAATAGCAACAGTGTAAATTTTTTATTCGTTACCTGAGCTTTATTATTTAAAAATACTGGGGAAAGATCTACACTTCTTAAGATTATAGATAATAAAGAGAATAGCAAGAATGAACAATGTCAATTCAGACCATAGCATAATGAAATAAACAATGAAAATGACGGAAAACGGCAATAATTGACAATGTCAATTCAAGCAAAATATAATAACAGCATGGTAAGACTACATTAAGGAGAATATCAGTAATGCATTAGAAGTGCTTAATGAACTAAGTCCATGTTGTAAGTCTTTAGACCCTCTTAAAACCCAATACTATCACAGGAACGGAGATATTCATTATATTACTGTTAAGCTCACTATCAATATTAAAATATGCCATACCATGTGTCATGACCCCACGTCTCGTTTCCAGCAGCCAATGCGGCGTCTATGTAAACATACACCAACATTGATGCACGCACTTTCACCAAACACATAATTATTTTTTTTCGTTTTTGTGTGAGAATTTTCTTCTTCTTCTTTTTCTGTCGTGGCTGAAAGAGCTATTCTGGGTAAAAAAAAATAACTACAAAATCACATTTGACAAGATTTACCTTGTCTGGTGCCCGAACTAGTGTTAATTTGTCAGTGATTTTGTTAATATTGTGATCGAAATTTTCTTAGCCACCGCTATAAAATTCAATTATTGGTGAGTACATAAAAATAAATAAATAAATAAATAAAAACACCTCAGTGTCCAAATTTGTGTTCTTGTCTTTTTCCAATTCACCACGGTAAGAAAGATTCTTAATAGCAGGGGTACTTATTATATATACCTATTGTTTCTAATTGTCATCATTCCTGATTGAGCTGTCAAAGTCAAAACCGAGCTGATATTTTACATTACATCGCAAATTAACATAATCTTCCATGAAAATTCAATCACTGCACTGACGATGAATTTGAGCTTTAAAGTGACAGCCATCTTTACATCTCTGTACAACAGTTCTGATGACTTGATTTTCTGAACAATTCAAAACCATGTTCTTGTTCTTATTTAAAATGACACAAAAAAGCCTGTGTGTATATTTTTTGTGTGTGATCTAAGTAATATCAGACCGTTCTAGGTTAATGAGATGTGCATTTTTGTCCTCCAAAACCCTAAATAATGTTGTGATCATATCCAATGCTGTTTCCATGACAACTCTTTCCAACAACATCCCCTCGATGGAGATATTTCAGTCTGGTGTAAAAAAAGTGTAATATATGGTGAAATACCTGTGGTCAGCTGTGGTTGCCAGAAGTTCACCGTAAAATATATGGTCACAATGTGAAATGCTTTACAAAATACTTTTTGAGAACCCGTAAATTTTACATTTGAGAACTGCAGCTTATTTATGGTACATTTCTAATAAATAAAACAGATATATTGTAAACATGTTTACAGTAATTTACCTTTAAAAAAAAAGTAGTGAATGTAGATTTTCTTACAGTAACCTACTGTTAATATAATAAATATACTGTCGAACTAATTACATTCTAATAACGTAACAAACAAAATACAACTGTATAGAATATTATAGTATTTTATTGTAATGTTCAGTTTTACAGAAAATTACCGGCAGCTGTGGTTGGCAGAATTCCACTGCAAAAAATACGGTAAAATACAAAACATTACAGTTGTTTACCACAGATTTTACAAAAATCAGTCAGGTTATTGCAATTGCTAAATTAACTAATAAATACTGTTCATAAACATAATTATTATATTGTAAAGAAACAGATTCTGCACACAGGCACTGTTAAAACAGTCTGAGCTGATCCAGTAACTTGACCAGTGTACTCATAAAGACGTGTCGATCCTAGAAATAAAATGTCCATATATATATATTCAGGATAATCAATGATGACATAATCATCAATCATGGCCGCTTGTCTGGTTGAACAACAGACATTAGATCAAGCAGGTGAAAAACCTTCAAATACAAACACCATTGTAAGAGCGCAGATAAATACAATCAAGCACCAAGCAGAACTTATGCACAATGTGCTCTTTTTAAATGGACACAAAATATGATGAACAGATAATTTAAGCATTCAAATCAATTTATACCAAGTTTTCCAAATGAATCATTTAGTATTGACATTAATAGTTTTACTTTTTTAAAAATTACGTCGACGTCGTTAACGGTCGTTCAAAGAGCGGTACCCTTCCCCCATTTTAAATAAGCCCAGAAATGGGTTGAAAGAAGATGCACTTTGAAAAGACGATGTCAAAAGTTCACTTCACATGAGCAGAGCATGAGTCTCTTTTGAGGCACCTTTAAAATTAGCGCGCTAGCTACTTAAACAAACACACATCATGCGTCAGCAGTGCACGAAAAATCCTTTCCCCTCACCTTCACAATCTGTGAGTTACCCTAAATAAAATAAATAAATAAAGGCATTATAGTACTCACCACTTGTATGGCATGCAGATAGCGCTGTGCAGTTTTCATGATGTCTGAAGTGGGGACTGGAGGCCGTCTTCTTCTTGTTTTTTATGTCTTCATGTTTTTTTTTTATGATTTTGATAAATGTTTCTCAGTGTTTCATAGTTTTAAGATAGGTTACTTTTATTTATTTATACATTTTTAAAAATAGGTTTAGATCATGAATAATATGCTACTACACAGTTTTCAATAATTTACTTTTAAATGGTATTTTTAATAGGATTAAATAAATAAATTTAATTTAATTAGGATTTAATAAGTTTTTGTTATGTATTTTATTTAGCTTATTCTATCTGATTGTAACATGCGGGTAAATCTAAGCGGTAGGAAACTGGGGATATCTGTTTTAGGATTTTGAAAGGACCCACGTACCTCGGACTGAGTTTGAGGCAGGGCAGACGGAGACGAAGATCCCTGGCGGAGAGCCACACCCACTGTCCGGGCTCGTAGGCACGGTGGGGTCTTCGATGACGGTTGGCCTGTTCGGTAACCCTTTCGGATGGCTTGCTGTAGTTGCACGTGGGCGGGTCCCAGGTTTGTTCACTGCGCTGGAGCCAGTGGTCCACGGAGGGTAGGTCGGAGGGTTCCCCCGACCAGGGAAACAACGGAGGTTGGTAACCCATAACGCATTGGAACGAGGTCATCTGGGTAGCTTGCTTCCGGAGGGAGTTATGAGCATACTCCGCCCAGATGAGATATTTGCTCCAGTCACTCTGATTGGTATGGCAGTAGGAACGCAGGAACCGTATCAGTTCTTGGTTGAGACGCTCCGCCTGGCCGTTGGATTCTGGATGGTAGCCCGAAGTGAGGCTAACATTGATTTGCAGTTGCTGGCAGAACGCTCTCCAAACCCGTGAGGTGAACTGAGGTCCTCTGTCCGAGACGATATCCTCCGGGAGGCCGTAATAACGGAACACCTGTTCCAAGATGACCTGGGCCGTCTCCCAGGCAGTGGGTATTTTGAGTAGGGGGATCAGGCGACAGGCCTTCGAGAAGCGATCCACCACCGTCAGAATGGTCGTGTGGTGATCCGATGGGGGGAGATCGGTCACAAAGTCAACAGCGATATGCGACCAGGGCCTCTGGGGTATGGGCAGTGGTTGCAGTAATCCAGCTGGTCGTAACCGAGACGACTTGGTCATCTGACAGACCGCACACTGTCCGATGAAGCGACGCACGTCCGGGTGCAGAGTGGGCCACCAGAATTTGCTGTTCAGTAGTTCTGTGGTGGCCAGAATCCCCGGATGACCCGCGCTGGGGTTGTCGTGGACGAGATGGAGCACCCGATTTCTGTGGGTCTCGGGGACGTAGACCTTGTCTTGAGGATACTCAGGTGGCGATGGATCTGTGGCCTGGGCTTCTTGGATCTCCTGCATGACGTCCCACTGCACGGGCGCCAGGACCAGTGTGGGCGGGATGATGCACTCTGGTTCCGTCGTTTGTATGGGTTGATCGAACTGAGGGGACAGAGCGTCGGCTTTACTGTTCTTGGATCCAGGGCGGTAGGTTATCTGGAACCGGAACCGGGTGAAAAAGAGCGACCATCTGGCCTGTCGGGCGTTCAGTCTCTTGGTGGAGCGGAGTTATTCCAAGTTGCGGTGGTCCGTGTACACAATGAAGGCCTCCTGAGCCCCCTCCAGCCAATGCCGCCACTCCTCAAGTGCTGCCTTCATGGCCAATAGCTCTCGATCGCCCACGTCGTAGTTCCGCTCTGCTGGGGTGAGCTTGCGGGAGTATTAAGCACACGGGTACAGGTTTTCAGGACTCCCCTGCCGCTGAGATAAGATGGCTCCCACCCCGGTATTGGAGGCGTCGACCTCAACGATAAACTGGCGAGAAGGGTCTGGGTGCCGCAGAATGGGTGCGGAGGTGAACTTTTCTTTGAGGCAGTTGAAGGCGGCCTCACTTTCGGAGTTCCAGGGCAGCCGTTGGGTGGTCCTTTTGGTCAAGGCCGTCAAGGGGGCGGAGGTCAAGCTGAAGCCCCTGATGAACCTCCGGTAAAAGTTTGCGAACCCGAGGAAACGTTGGAGCTCTTTAAGTGTCTGGGGCCTGGGCCAGTCCACCACGGCTCTCACTTTGGCTTCGTCCATGGCTACCCCATCGGAGCTGATAATGTAGCCCAGAAATGAGACCCTGGTCTGGTGGAACTCACATTTACT
>JAUMHI010000065.1:1740538-1759712 GCA_032359435.1 Enteromius unitaeniatus
ATGTCATTATACACATTTGTGTCCTCGTAAACCACAAATGCCTGAACACACACACACACACACACACACACACACACCTGTCTCACACTCCCTGACATCTGTGACTGTTTCCCATGATGCAGCGGTTCCGTATGGAGGCAAGAAGAAGGCGTGGTGCTGGGCCTCGTATCTGGAGCAGGAGAGAGCTGTCGCTGCCCCCACTAAACTCTTCAAAGAGGTGACACACACACACACACACACACTGTTACGAAAGACACAGCCTTTGATTTCACCTTGATTCATACATGATGTGTAGTCATGCACCGGCGGACAGTTTTTGTTTATTATATCTTTTAGAGCTGTCAAGTGATGATTACACAATGAGATGATTATTTAATCCTATTAATTATACATAAAATATGGCCAGAAGTTACACCCAGATCATTGCACTGGGAAGAGGATGAATCCGACATTATGAAAATAATCTTTAGAAATAAGTATTTCAGTTGATTCAACATGAAATATTTCAGACCTTTTTATTTCATCTGAATTAATATTTGGACATATTTACAGATCATTTACTGCAGCTCCAAAACAGTTTGGATGCCAACACCAAATATTATGTTTTATGATTAGCATAGTCATACAGGTTTGAAATTATATAGAAGTCAGAAGGAAATAATGACAGAATTTTCATTTTTGGGTGAACTATCCCTTTAATTTTTTATGTTTGTGTTTTGTAATTGATGTGTAAATGACTCTTCACTCACCTAATTCATTTAAAATGTGGATTCATTTAGAAACAAAATACTGTTATTTGTTACTTGGAGACACACAACAATTCTGCTGTGCCTTTATAGGTAATATTTTAATTGGCAAAATTAAGCAGAAACTGACAATATTGTGTCTAAAATATAACACTATATACTAATACTCATTTATTTACTGAACTGTTGTATATAATCAATGTCACATTTGCACTCGTGCTATTCAGACTGCTAGTGTTGCATTGTTTGACTATATTTTGCGTAATAGGTGCGAGACAGAAACTCATACAGGGGGGGTTTGCCACAATCTCTGGATTTTTCGAGACATATAACTGCAGTCAATCGGATACATCACAATAAAGCTGAATAACAGTTCAATGTATCTTTCCACATAATTACAGATTTTCTTGTTGACATGTCTATTTTAGCTTGTGCTGTATGTCTGAATGATCAGTGATTTTGAACAAATAGGCTGACTGAACGATTCAGTGACTCTTGCAGCAAGAGTCTCTTTAATATTATATTATTTTTAGGATGGCCATAACTGTATATCTAGTGGCTGACAATGGCTTTTGTTTGGATACAAATCAGGGTTAAGATAATAGTAATCAAACACAATTTCATGCCAGCAAATGAATGCACAAAAACACAGGACAGAAGCTATATTTCTGAAAAAACTAAAATGTCCATACTACCAAAACGACCAGTTTCGCTGAGATATCAGATGTGACTCTGGACCACAAAACCAGTCTGAAATCAGGCAATAGGCAAATATACAAAAAAAGTGATTTTTCTTTTATGCCAGAAATCATTAGGACATGAATTAAAGATCATGTTCCATAAAGATATTTTGTAAATGTCCAACTATAAATATATCAAAGCTTAATTTTGATTAGTAATATTCATGCTTAGAAGGTGATTTTCTCAATATTTAGATTTGTTATCACTCTCAGATTCCAGATTTTCAAATATTATATTTTGTCAATATTGTCCCATCCTAACAAACCTATGCTATAGATTATTTATTCATATTTCAGATGATGTATAAATCTGAAGGTTAAAAAATAGACCATTATGGTTTTGTGGTCCAGGGTCACATATGATCATCATATTGAGATTTCATTTAAATATGATTAATATGATAATTTAGCCTTCCACAAATGAAAGCTTTAAATCGTAACAGAAAGTCTTCGATTTATAAAGTTTTGCATTAAATGCTACTTGCACTACTAAAATGTGTCTTGTTTTTGCTAATGCAAATGCATTATTAATACCCAAACCATGTCTTTGTTGTTGGTAGATTACTCTCATTGTAGATCACTTCCTCTCCCGCCACATGTTTATATGATTACACTCTCATGCTAATTTGATGTTTAGTAAATCTGGCCTGTGAAGTCTGTGTTTTTTTAAAAATTGAACAAGATTAAGTGAGCTTATGTTTAAAACATGAACAGAATATCTGCCATGAGGGAATGAACGCTAGCTTTCCCTTTGAGTTAAGCTGATTTTTCTGAGCCATTTGGTAAATATCTGTTGTTGTTTTATTCATAAGCACACTTTGTTTTGATCATTTTCACAGAAAACAAGAGTTTTTTTCCAGTAAATGTATCTTAATTTACAAATCTTTATACAAGAAGACAAGACACAGAGACTGAGGAATAGCACGTTTGCAGCGTGTTCATAGCGTAGAGTTATTTCTGTCTGCTAGTGGCTGAGAGCAGAGCTCTCTGATTGGGACTTGTATTTTAAAACTTTTGCTAATAGTGTTGCTAATATACATCGTCATCTGCTCTTTAGCTATCTACATTTAGAGATCATATTGATGTCTTTTGTTCCTGTCAAGTTCTACATTTTCTGTATTTCATCTTAAAAAAGCTTCATAAACCTGCAGAAACCCTTTAATAATGTGCAACAGAATGACATGTTACCTGTATAATCGAGCTGTGTAAGGAGTGTATAATGTGTGTGTGTGTGTGCAGTACCAGTCATTTCCACAGTGTAAGAATGGCTTCAGGGTTGGCATGAGGCTGGAGGGGATCGACCCTGAACACCCGTCCATGTACTGTGTCCTTACCATCGCTGAGGTAACCAACAAAACACTAAGGTTATCTAAATATGAGTTGAAATATCAGATTCTGTTATGTTTCTTTATATGATCACTTTAGTCCATCTCGTGGCTGACTCGCTCATATTTACAGGTGTTAGGACATCGAATCAGACTGCATTTTGATAAGTATTCAGACTGCTATGACTTCTGGGTCAATTCCAACTCTCCTGACATTCATCCAGTGGGATGGTGTGAGAAAACCGGACACAAGTTGCATCCACTGAAAGGTAAAAGACTCCAGACATTTAAAGAGCATCCATGGCTAATGTGAAGCAGTATGTGCTACTGTTCCTCACGTGTGGCTTTTGTGTTTCTGTAGGGATGAAGGATGAAGAGTTTAGCTGGTCCTCCTACATCAAGCTGAATAAAATCCAGACGGCACCCAAAGCCCTGTTTCAGAACCAGAATATGGTGAGAGAACATCCCATGAGCCCAGATCAATCCGTAGTAACTGTGTCTGTTTTCCCCTAGATGGCACTATTTCACTATAAATAGTGAAGCAGAACTAGGTCAAGTAAAGACAGGGACAGAACATTTAACCTATGTTTGAGCAGGACATAGATAAATTAATTCAGACTGAATGGACATGCTGTGTTTTTCAGACCGTGACTCCGTCAGGGTTTAGGGTCGGTATGAAGCTGGAGGCCATCGATAAGAAGAATCCCTCGTTTATCTGCGTGGCTACCATTGCAGACATGGTGGAAAGTCGATTCCTGGTGCACTTCGACAACTGGGACGAAAGTTATGACTACTGGTAAACTCCTATCTGTCTGTATGCTCCGCTCCTGCAGTGACTGTCCCTGAAAGAGAACAATTGTATTTGTCTATGGACAGGACATCATTTTACAAAAACTTTCTATAAGGTTTTTTTTTTTTAATCAATGCATGCAGTAACTTTATTAACAAGCCAAATGTTTTTACTCACTAATTCTAAAGCACATTATTTCAACCCTGTTGGTTGGCAGTGTTGTGCAAGTTACTTACAAACTGTAATATATGATATATTACTTGTTACTGCTATTTAAAAGTAATTCCTTACATTACAATATTACTGATTCAAAATTGTAATGCGTTACATGACTCCTGTATTACTTCTGAGTTACTTTCACCAAATTAACTACAGAGATTGCATTCAAATACACGCAAGGCTAAAGCTCGTCACAGCATCAGCAAAAGTAGCCTAATTACCAGGAATATGTCCGAGGAAAATATTAGGAAGGAAGATATTTAAAATTATTTAGTGTTTTCTGAATCCGTGTCACAAAGATACATTTCCGGACTCGCCATCTCCTCTGATGCACCTTAAGTCATCTTTATGGATTAAAATTATAATGAAAGAGGTTTTGTTTTCGATTATTTTCTCGTTAAGTGGGCATTTAAAGTTTTTTTAATTAATGTGCCTTTTTCGCTGAGTTTTGGTTTTTGTGATTTTTAACAGTTCTGAATGAGGTATTACTCTTACCTTTAGCCTATCAGAAAAAAATGACGCCATCTTCCTTTTTGTTTCCACTGGGAAAAAAATGCAAGTGTTTGCACTGGTTCCTCGGTGTGCTGCAAGAGCCGGCTTTAGACTCTCCTCACACACATCACATGTGTTATTACAGCACAGGGTTAATGTTTAAACAGTGTTATATGCTTGAAATGTTTTATTTTATTTTAGGCAAGTTGTGATGATTTTTACAGGATAAATTGGTACACCTGCCCTATATACGCCTTCACTTGACCGCTTCACACATACAAGATTAAAGAAATAACTCGCTCTACACATACTGTATCTATTAGAAGCGGTCCTTTAGTACTCATTTACAAACACATGGATAATAACTGACCACCAACAGAAAATACAGCTGGCTTGCGGCATTTTTATACATTAATGTGGTGTCTTACTGTTTTTTGAACGATTAAGAGGGTGTTGTAACGCAATTATTACTGAACATGTACCGAGTAAAATATTACTGAAACTTGATTAGTAATGCCTTACACTACTGCGTTACAGCTAAAGCTAATTTATTACAGTAATATAATACTTTTGTAACGCGTTACTCCCCACACTGACTACAATATAATTAATAATGAAGTCTCACTGTAATCGGGAGAATTATTGATTTACATTGCAGCTTAAACTAGAGCCATCTCAGCTATATGTCAGGCTACAATATATATATATATGTCATGTTATAATATTCATATTGTTTGTATTTCTCTATAAAACTGCCAGATTTTAAAAGCAGAGGATATCTCCGGGTGCCCTTTATTCTTTAAAGATGTTATTCTTGAAATATTTTGACTTTAAGCTCGCAGCCTAAATCCTGTTTACATGACATAAACCTGCTCCAGAACATGTGTAAGTTCACGGACCTGTTGCTATGACAGCAAGTCCAGGATGAGCTTCGAAGAACCCAACGATCCAGGATCAGGACGAATCCACAGCAATCGAATCCAGCTGAGATTTTTTCTTTTAACATTCCAGCAGCAGAAAGCGTGGCTCATCACGGTGTCCTCATGTCTGGATGAATCAGGGTTCAGAAACATGAAAGGTCTCGTGTGTTTCAGTCTAGAGAAAAGATGATGACGAGAAGCCAGAGACTACAGCAGAGATGAACATAAAACACATCTACTACCATTTCTGAATTATAAATAACGTCCCCGTCATCATTTATTTTCCATTGTGTTGTTTCAAATTCATGACTTTGGTTCATCTTTGGAACACAAGTGAAGATATGTTTAATCTGAGAGACTTCTGTCCTTCCTCTGAAAGTCCACAAAACCTTGACACTTTAAGATATTGTAAAAGCAATACATATCAATCAAATATTGCTTTTATTTGATGATAAACTCTACATGATCGATCAGAGACAGATGCTGTGAAAACAAGTCTAACAGCAAAGTTTTGATCATGTGGAAATGTGTATCAAATAGCACAGTAGACTTTATAGAGCTAAAAAAAAAAAGGTCAAGAAAACTGTACTCTCTCATAAAACGACCCCTTAAGAACACTTTTTGTGTGTGTGTGAGTCCATTAGAGGGCCATCTTTGGTTTTAACTTAGACCTCCAATTTTAGTAAGCAAAGCAAATCCAATTTCCCACAAACCGTGAGTACAAAGTAGTGTTATAGTCCCAAAATAAAAAGCAATTGATTTAATCAGAGCGTCTGGCCTGCTGTGTAACCAAACACAGAACAGGAGATCAAACATTCATTGGCTTTCTTCATTAAATGCCACCGTATGTAAATGAAGCTCAAACCACAGACAAGATAAACTCTGTCATGTGGTGCTCAAGACACAGAGTCTTCTGAGAAAACAGCCTGTTCTGACGGACAGAAAACACATCACAATGTCCAGCTCGTGTCAGGGTGACCCAGGCGCTGCTTTCACTCAGGTCCAGTGCAGCATTCTTCTGCTGAGGGCCTGCAAGCAGGATTTAAAATAAATGACAAGCCGCACGGAAAAGCTTTAGTTGATGAAGATTAAAGATTGCTTGTTTGAGGAGGCTTGCATGCCATTTCAACACAAAACCTGGCATACAGTGATGCTACGAGACTCGAAAACCTTGCAGGAATCCTCAAGACCTCCTGAAAAGAGCAGCTTGTGCACATCAGTTTCCCCAAGGAAGTACAATCCTAACGGTGTGTGTGATGCTGCCGGCTTCAGAGAGGCAGAAGGATCTCGCTCCATTAGCAGGCCTGAATCACTCATGCTGACACGCATTAGTGTGTTTGTGTTCTCTGTTGATGCGATTTGTTCTGATAACAACTGAAAACACACAGAGAGAAGTTCAGAGGTCAGTCAGTCAAGCATTAACCAGCCGCTGTAAATCCCTCTCGATCAGCACGGGGTTCAGCTTTTCCTCAGAGCCCAAAGTCCAGCAGAGAGCGAGCGGATGTCCAGCGCAGCGGTGTTTCTGAGCGAGGTCCCGGGATGGTTCCTGTGGACCGGAGTCTTCTTCCCCGTCACGGCTCTCCTGCTGCTGCTCATCGTTGTCCTCGGCCGGGAACTCCGAGAGAGTAAGACACCGTCAGCATACACGTTACAGATATTTAACGCTAAATTTATTCGATCAAACACATAGTAAAATTATGATATGTTATTCCAATTTAAAGTAGCTGTTTTCTATGTGAGGATATGTGAAAAAGTTATTTCAGTATTTTCAGCAATATTACTCCAGTCATGATCTTCAGGAATACAACAAACATTTCTGATTATCATCAATGCTGAAAACGTTTATAAACCATTTAATACATCCTTGCTGAATTAAAGTATGCAGTTCTTCTGGGGAAAATATATTCCCACCATAACCATGTCAGTAACAATAAATGAGTTCAAGTGTGTGTAAAGAACAAAAGCCACATGGGACCTGCATTAGTGCAAAAGTGTATTTACTAAAAGAGATTTATGAGCTTTAAAAGCTTCAGCTGTGTGCTTTAATGGAATAATATTGATTACATACTTTAAGATTCAATCTTACAATTTATTTCTGTGGTTAAACGATCCCAGTCTTGCACTAGCATCAGTTTATCAGATTAACAATGGATCATCCACGTAAAAAAAGAGACACAAAACCACTTTTACACTGAAACTTTGTACTATTTGTCTTTTCACCTTCGTTAAAAATATGGTTGTGTTTCACCCCATAACTTAATATAACTCTAATTTTTCATTTCATTTGTTGGAACAAGAACCGAAGAATGAAAGCAGTGTTTGAATATGTGAGATAATAATAGAGCCATCTAAGATCCAACAAATGTGTGTTTGAAAGCTGATTTTGATCAGATGCTGACAGATCAGATTTAAGATGTACCAGCTTCAGTGTTTAGTTGGCACAGGTAGAAAAGAAAACTTATCTAAACAAATAAACAAACAAAGATCCTGTCATGTGCTCACCTCGCGTTTCAAGCCTGTACAACACAAAAGAAGACATTTTGAACCATGCTGACAGTAAGCATTGACTTCCACAGTACTGTTTTCATACAGCGGAAGTCATTTACAAGCAGCTCTGCGTTACACACATCAAAATATATTCTTTTGCGTTCAGCAGAAGGAAGAAACTCTTAGGTTTGGTTGAGTAAATGACTGGACCTTTACTCTCTCTTCAGTAAACACTGATGTGCAGATGACTTCAGGCCATGATGAGAGCGTTTGTGCTTCTATCTTCCAGCAGAGAAAGAGCTGGCCGTGACACCTGACCCTCGGAGAACAGCCATTCTTCTGTGCTCAGGACCACGGCGGCGATGAAGAGCCTCCATCGCTCCTAAAACAGACTTCAGACACACGCATGTTACTTCAAAAGACAGCAGTCTTCCCATGTGCCTGATGTCAGCGGTGCAGCTTCCCCTCTGGAAGCGTGTAGTGTTTGTAAGGACGTCAAGTTTCACAAGTTTCCCAGAATAAATGAACAGAACTATAAACCGAGCAAGCTCCCGCTGGGGTCTCTCGGAAAACAGCTCACATGCTCTCAGACATCAAGGTCTTGTAAGGTCTCTATTATTTCACAGCTCTCTTCATTCTGATTGATCAGCTGCAGCAGACTCGGAGAACTTCACCACTACTTTTGCGAATAATAAAAAAATGGTTGAGAATCTCCATGTAAAGAAAAAACACAAAATATTAAACTCTGAATGAATTGAATATAGATAAATATAGCAACGTTTTTGTTGAAGCGGACTAGCACTTGTACGATGCCAGTATCTCAGCTTCCAGCCAAACAGACATTGCTGTAAGTCACTGTAGTTTATGGACCAATGCATGGCATTTTACATTCAGCAGTTTTTTAGATTTATGCATAAATAAATAAATACATAAACTGTTTTTGTTTAGAGTCATTTCCTGAATGGTGCACACTTCTATTAGATCAAGACTGCACTTAATCATTTCATATATAACTGCTTTAATTCTGTAGTTAGATCAGGTCAAACGGGACACTTATTGAGAGATTTGGGAGGGAAGAAATGGCCAGTAGTCCTGAATTGAGCCTGTATGGGACAGCCGGCTTCCCTCAGCGATGCTTCTTGTGCTGGACAGGTGAAGACGTTCAGTGTAGTGTAGAGCACCCTCTGAAACTGATATCAGTGCAGCCAGAGAGCGTCACACTGATCCATGTCAACAGGTGGCAGTGCAGCGTCTGACTTCACTCATGATACAAGAACATCGACCATAATCCCATCAAACACTGAAGAGCACACCAACTCAGGATTATTAGAGAATAAACAAACTTTTATTGGAAGAGTGTTACACAATGGGTCAGGTGGGGCATAAAAACATGACAGATCATCCAAAGCTGCTTAAAAAAAACAAAAGAGAGGGTCAATTCTACTGCTATACACAGGGCTGATGGAGCAGATGGGTGCCGGGAGAGAGAGAGAGCAGGGAGCACGGGCCTAAAACATCAGCGCTGGCAGTTCAATCTCATTTGTTCATTTAATCAAAAATTTCTAAAACAGATTAAAAAGATTTAAAAGGGCAAATAGAGCGACCTCGCCCGAAATCATCTGAATATTGGTGCCAGAAAATGGCTGGAAATGAGAAAGTTCCCAAAGAGCTGCCTAGGTTTGATGGTGAATGGAGTTTTTTTGCATTTGTCTTGTCGCTGAGAGAGGTAGAAGCCGCTCGTCCTCTCCTCGGTGGAATGTTTGACTGCATAGAGGAATGATTGGCACTGCCCTCCACCAATGAGTGCCACTGTCCTGTGCTGGTCCCACCTGTAGCTCCGCCCACCCCTCTATCATCATCATCATCTTCTTCACACGCTCCTATTTTTATCATCATCACACAGTACTCCACCACAAAGTGATCCATTACTCCTCCTCATGAACTAGGAATGTGTATTACTACTTAACAATAAAAATAACATAAATCTGGTCTTCAGAAATGGTAAAGACGATCTTTTGAGGGAAAGAGATAAAACGAAGACTAAAAAAAATAAAATGCTACAAACGTTAGCTAAGTGGTTCTGGTTTGAATGACAGTGGATGAAGAAGCGTTTCTGTACAGGATCAGAGCCACTCTGGTGTCCTCCAGACGTCCCTCGCCGCTCTTCAGCTCTGAGAGAGAACACGGAGCACACAGTTACTACACACAGCTCTCACTCAACATAACCAGCTTCACAGTCAGACTCAACACAACAAAAATCAAACTGAGGCCCCGTTTACACGAGTGCATTTTCAGCTTAAAATGGCTTTTTTTTTGGCCTTTTCCCTTTCCATTTGGATAGGACAGATCATAGCAGCAGAGACCGGGGATGGGACCATTCATGCAGGTACAAATACAGATATGTATAGGTAGATTAAGTATTATCTATATCGTGGACACGTCTGCATGCTTGGAACGGCTGAATGAGGATTCGTCAAGGATACGCAGAGACAATATGGGCCGCCACACCATCCTTCTCCAAAGTCTCCGTTTACACAGAAACATAACTCCTCTGTTTCAAGGACAGAAAACGCTGGAGTAGTGTAAAGGATATGTGTAACTACCAAAAGTAAACACACTGGTGTAAACGGGGCCTGAATCGGAGCCCCACTCAGATGGAGTACAGTCAGCCGGGCTCTAGAGCTGAACACATATCCAGCAGAGCTGTGATGTTTCTAATCCCAGAACAACACAGTCTCCCACCATCCACACACGCAGAGGACTGAGCTCAGTGTTTGCTGGGGTGGAGGTCACGCTGGAGACGTCACAGTGCTTGTAAGCGCTTCATCGGTTCATAATGAGCTCCTGGAGCAAGAACCGCTCACGGACAACACAACAACACATCTAGGTACCTTCAAATCAATGACACATCAGGCACTCCCAGTCCAGGATGATTCTGAGGTTATTAATGGAACGGAAACATCCTGCAAAGTTTTAAATGAACCTTTCATTCAAACTGATTAGTTACACCGTTCTCAAATAATGTGATGAGAACTCTTTTTCCTCGTATCTTCTGAATGGTATGGTCAAAGTCAGAAGACTGGTCTCTCTTTGTATTTGGAGCAAATGGTATCCATTTTATTTTAATCCACGTTGGCCATTTAGCTTTGACATAAAATTCAGCGAACGCATCGGCGTGTACAAAACTATGCATGCGTCACTGTCACCGTGAGCACACCACTTTCTAACCTTTTCCTTAAGCAGCAGCGACCAGCAAAACACCACGTCAGGGACTTAACATAACCATATGATAATACCACCATTACATTCTTTTTATTTCCATGCAGAGATCATTCATTTAAAGGTGTACGAGGATCCCCTGAAATAAGAGTCAGACCCAGTTCAGCACATGAGTGTGAATCTGCACTGCTTTAGCTCACTGAGCAGACCCAGGACAGCGAACAGAAAGAGACAGACACAAAAGGAGAGATGAATATAAGAAATAGAACAAACAAAAGGGACAGAGCCGACAGGCTCCCAGTGAAGGAGGAGCCGGGCCGGAGCAGGAGGAGCCGGTCATCAAGAGTAGTGCTGGTTGGCGTGTGCTTACCTGTCCTTCAGTCGTCATCCTCGGCGAGCTCCGTCTCTTTGTGGACCACCACACGAGTGACAGACATGTCAGGGTGCTGCTCTTTGGCCTCCTTTATAGCCTGGGCCAACGCCTGAGCCCGCCCACAGTAAACCGACACAAACAAACAAAAGCAAATAAAAGATTAAAAAAAAAAAAAAAAAGAAAAGAAAAAAACCCAACACAAAAATGAACCCAAAACAAGAATAAAAAACACAAGCAACTGAACATAAAAGGATGATGGGAAACACGCATGCATGTGAAGAAGTGACGCTGGGACCTGCATGAACAGCTCTCAGTCTGAGAGGATGGCAAATGTCACATCGCTATGGTAACCTGTGTGCACGCTCCCGCCCAATCAGAAGCTGCGTGCATGAGTGCGTCATACGACACAGACGGACAGAAATACCTCACGGCTAAACGAGCACCTGAGGATCACGAGCTGCAGTGTGTGACCGTCTTCACTTCAGCATCAGCCCCAGCGAGAGAACCAAACAGCAAGAGCAACGGAGGTCAGACTGTACGCGCATTCGCTCTTAAAGTGAAAGCATCCTAATAAACCTGCTGCTCTCTGTATTGTTAATGTGAAGAATAAAAACGTTCACTGTATATTTAATCTAAACAGGGAAGACTACGTAGTGCTTTCTTCTTCTACATATTCAAGTTCTTGCTGCTGCTGTTAAATACATTTACTTTGTTACAGATTACTGTTGATTACAACAAACCCTGAGAAGACCGTGTTGAAGAGCGCTCTAAATAATGAGATCAGACCAAAGAAACCCGAGTCTGAAACAATCACAATGTCTAAAAATAGACTCAAGCTAAAATCAATGAGTGTGCATCTGGCTTTACAAATGTACACAGACGACAACCTGTGTGAGTGTGTGTGTATCTCACCTGATCGTGATCAATGTCAGAGTCTCCTGTGATGACAATGCGCTTCTCAATACGAGTTTCTGACAGCCCGCCCTTTAGTGTCTGTCAATCATTAAAGACACAGACATGATGTGAACTGCACTCAACGGAGGTACAGGACAGCACTTCATTTGTACGTTTTACTTTTGTTTTTAAGATTGTTGGTGCAGGTTTGCATTAAAATACTATTTCAATCTTTCTATATAAACATTTCATATTTCATTCCTTGCCATTTCCTTTTAATTATTTGTTATAAGTAAAAAAATTATAATTATAAGTAAAAATGCAAGTTTTCAAGGTAAACAACACCTAAAACATTTTCTTTGTAAGCAGGGTTTTGATTTGATGTTTTTTTTTAAACTGCTCATACATTACACATTTAAAATACACAGAAACCTGCTTGAAAACAAGTGAAGAGGTTTGTGTGTTCTGCATCCATAACCCTACTCTTACCTGTCAGTGTCAGCTAATATCCTACATCCTGGGCAGGATCATTCATCTCATAACCTCTCTTATCAGCTCAGGTGTCACAGCCAGCGGCGTGTGTGTGTGTGCGTTACCTTCGTGATGTGTGTGGTGGTGGTGGTGCAGAGCGATTCAGAGGTGATGGTTTGAGCTGTCATCAGCACGCCTGGCTCCCCGTCTCCATTACCATCCAGCTGTCAATCACAGACAGAACAAACACAAACACTCTTAAGACTGACTCAACACAGCTGCGTGATTCTGCATTAATAACCATCGTTTTAGTCAATGTTGGTGAAGCAATGTCAAAACGATCAGCAGCTTGGCAGGATTTAGCTTCAGAGCATTTCAAAAGTTCTTTTGAAAAAGTAGTGAGCTGAACTACAAGATACTGACAAAACACCGCCGCATTAAAGCTCCATCACGAAGGAACGTGTTTCAGCAGTCATGTATATAATATCAGCATAGGACTACTTAAATGCATTACTTTTCTATTCCCATTATATAATTATATCTTATATTGCTATAATTTCACATTAAATCTTCAAATTAATTTAGAAAAAGACATTTTAAATGCGTTTAATGGCATCAGTATCACTGATATAGACCTCACCTAATATTTAAACACTGACTAAAGCCATTCAACACAACAATATGATTGAGAGCTATTAATTTCCACTTCAGGCTTAAAATACCATCTAATTTAAGTGAACTTGAAACAATCTTCACATAAACTCATAACTAATGTTATATTTACATGTTATGGCTGTTATTTGCTGCTGCTGGATCAACCCACTCCAGGTCTTTCGGTCTCTATTAATGAACTGCCGAGTGGAATCTGGTGTGTTAGACGAGTGGGCTGCTCCAGTATAGTTTTGAAAACCATTACAGAGAGACATGTTCTTAAACGTGACTCATATAGAATTTATTACATGCATGTACAGTTACGGCTGTTTTAACAGCCTTTTTGGGAAGTTCAAGCCGCAACTGACCACAACATTGCGTGCATGTAGTTGAACTCATGCTTTGGTAAGAAATACCTTTTTGACAGCACTAATATATGATTACAGATCCTACAATTTCATCACAGGATCACGTGATCCCTCTCACCTGGGCGGCCTCGTACGTGATGGTCTTGGTTTCTGTGTGAACGATGGGAACCTCCTTAGTGGATATCTCCGTCTTCTGAGCAGCGAACGTGTCTGAGATTGTAACCATCTCGGTCTTCACAACAGGAGGCTACGGAGAGACAGAGGCCGTCAGTGTGTGATGCACAGAGATGTGTGACGTGACCAACACACAGCCACTGCTACACAGCACAACACAGAGAGGCAGCTCATGCAGTTTTAAGGAAACACCACTACAAACTAGACGTCTTTGGTATAACGCATGCAGCCTACAACCCCGAAAAAGCCAAAACGTTTCCGTTTGTGTGACGGTACATTAGTGCAGTTTTGGTTCCTGTGATCTTTGGCAATGTTTACAGGACGACACACACACACACACACATGCAAAAACACGGCACTGTGTGGATACGACATCACATGTCACTATATTGTGCTTTTATTTCTATCAATACTTAAGATGTGTGCTCTTTATCTGTGCAATCAAATAATTTCAGTGGAATTACTGACGTGTTTGCTGCTCTCTCTCTAGCAGAGCAAAGAATCAATGTAAACGCACTTATATAATTATGATATCAATTACACAAGATAAAACACGCACCACAAAGCCCCATGCAACACACAAGATACAAGCCCCGGCATGCAGCGACTCAGAATATTGCATTTATTTATAAATGTATATATATGTGTGTATATGTGTATGTGTGTGTCTGTGTGTGTGTGTGTGTAGCCAAGTAGGATGGAATATAAAATCAACTAAAAAGGCGAGAAGATGGAATGACAAACATTAAGACGCTTTTTTTGTGCTGTAATTGCTTCCTTTAAAACGGGCTAAAGAGGTTTCAGCCTTGTGCCGATAAAGCAGGATCTTCATCCAGGAAGGAGAAAGGAATGGGAAACGGAAGAGGAGATGAGGAGAAGAGTGGCGGCGCAGGGGAAGCGTAGGCGGCCGTCTCAGCTCAGGATGTCATTTACCTCCGAACAACAAATAACCTGCGGCAGGTGATCCGTTTCCACGCGAGAGGCGCTGCCGTTCATGATGAGAGGCTCCTCCTCCTCGGCAGCAGCTGTCTGAGGAGTGGGCGGGGCTTGGTCTTGGGGGGCGTGGCCATTGGGAGCTTCGTCCGCCGTCAGTAGCGGCTCGTCTGTGTGCTCTTCCTCTCGAGGCTGTGCTGCTTTCTCTTCTTCCACCGCAGGGCTGGGCTCAGCTGCTTCTGCCAGTGGCTGTGACTCTATCACAGGGGGCAGGGCTTGTTGAGTAAGCACCGCCTCCTGCTCTTCCTCAGGCTCTTCTTTGATCTGCTGGGCGGAGACGCTTGTGCTGGGTGGCTGAGCATGGTACTCTGCCTCCTCTTCGCTCTCGCTGTCGGACGATAAACTCCTCTCCTCCTTGACCTCCGTCTCCACAGTAACTGAAGCCTCAAGGGTGGGTTTGGCTTTGACAACTTCCTCGATGACAACAGTCTCTTCCACGACCTCTACAACCTCTGGCTGGCCGTTGACTTCGGGTTTGACCTCAGTGCTCTACACCAGACAAGCGCGCACACACACACACACACACACACACACACACACACAAGGGATGAAGAGAAAAGCAAAGAACATAAACCATGAACACAAAACAAAAACTTAAGGAAACAAGCTTCCGGCAGACCTTAGTCAAAGTCAATGTCACTGTAAAGTGAATAAAAACAAGGCTGTGAGGTCGAGATGTACAGTCTGTTCAACGAGTGCAGTTTTGTGGACCTTGAAAACACACCGAAATGTGTGATGTGGCAAAACTGTCTACGAGAATGAAAACTTGTCTGGTGCCTACAACAGAAGGAAACATTGCAGTGGTTCTTAACAGCAGAAAACGTACCCACAATGGCAGTCTTTGCACTTGAGCACTTATGTATTTCCTGTATTTGGCCCAGTCTGTAGAACTTTCCATTACCTGATGGGATTACAGGGCTTCATTTTTAGTTTCTAAACCTTGCATTTTAGAATAAACTTCTTCATGTCTGTTCAGTAGTCCCTATAAATTGCAACTGTTGCACAAATTATACATACTTGCCTTTGCATCAATAAAACAAGCAACACTTTGTTTTACCATCAAATTATTGGCAATATCTCATTTTTTTATATTGAAGTTCAGAAAGGTTCCTGTGACCTATTGCAGAATCTTAGCAAAAAGTCTTAGTTTATTCCTAAAGGCATCGTGTTCTGAAAATGAGGCTTGAGATGGATTTAGTTTGTACAATGGCGTTTTTAAGAACCTCCTCTAAATAAAATGGGCTTTCTTGTAAGGACATTTAGATATTCAACACACTGTACATCCGTCGCTCACAGCACTGCTCTCATCTGTTCTGAATCAAACATGGCATCTCCTCCGACTGAGGTCCGTAAACACCACAACACATACAATCAACAAGCAACATAACGAGTAAGAGACGATCATAAGCTGAGAGACGAATGAATGCATGGACAAACAGATGGATGATCAATCTGAGAAGAGGACTGGAATCATGATGTCTGCAATGGAAAAGCATGAGATGTGTGTGGTGTTAGGTGAGTGTTTGCTCAGGTGATGTTAAGCGTTCGGCCGAGCGAGGACGATGGACCACCTGGCTGGCGTCTCTGCTGTCCGTCCCGGCGAGGGGAGGGGTTTTCCCTGGAACCTGGAGGTAATCACAGACACAGTCACTCAAGCACACGCTCTTAGAGGAGTCCTTCACGGGACGAGACCCGATCACAGGAGATGCATTAGAGACGTGATCTCAGTGATCGGATGAGCCCAGACAGCAGGGGTTAAGAGTTAAGGGGTCAGAGGTCAGCAGTGATGCTGGTGAACAGAAACATCACAAACACACACAAATCAAGTTTCTCACACACACATGACGGCAGAGATGGCAGTGATGTTCTAATCATGTTGTTACTGGATGTTTATGAGCGGTCTGGTAGTGAAACACCCCTCTAGAGCTGCTCCTGTGTGTGATTCTCGCTGCAGAAGAGCTCTGTACTGATGTATAAATATTCAATTCAATTCAATTCAAATTTGATGCCTTTATTGTACATTTAATTAATTTTGTTCATTTCTGAACAGCTCTTTGATGTATAATTTAAATCTATAGACTACTGTTCAAAAGTTCATTTTTTTTTTATCAAATAACATTTTTTCAGTAAGGATGCATTAAATTGATCAAAAGTAATAGTAAATGCATTCATAATGTTACAAAAGATTTCTGTTTTAAATACATGCTGTTCTTTTGAACATTCTATTCACCAAAGAATCCTATATATCAGTTTCCACAAAAACATTGTTTTCCACATTGATGATGATGATTCTTGAGCATCAAATCAGCATATTAGAACGCTTAGTTTCTTCAATGCTTAGTAACTTCAGCTGAGTTTAACATATTCACAGAGAAAGCCTTGGAGATCTTTTTTCCCAAAAAAACAAACAAAAAGTTTTAAAAACCTTAGTGACCCCAAATGTTTGAACAGTAGTACACTATTTCTATGTGCTCACACAGTGTTTCTTCACACATCAGTGAGGGCTGGATCAATACCGACCGCCAGATCTGAGCATGAACTTGGTATGCTTTAAAGAGGTGCCAGGGCCAGATGAAGAGACAGACAGAAGTGGTAAAGGCACCTCGGGCTGAGCTGAGGCTGGACTGGCCTCTGCTGGAGCAGCAGCAGTACTGCAGGAGCCAGCCAGCCCAGAGAAGCACGCCTTACTCAGAAAGAGAGACGTGAGCTCCTCTTCCAGACTCTACATGACAACACATGAAACGAGCGGGTGCAAGGACAACGACAGACACAGAAACAGAAGAAACAAGAGAGAGAGAAACACAAAAGCACTTCAGTGATTCTACAGAGAGAGCAGAGGAACACACACACACTATACAGGAATATCAGTAAAGCTTTTTAACAAGAACAGTGGGCATGTGTGCAAACAACAGTGTTTGTAACTCAGAAACAGTGTTTAACAGGTGAAGGCAAATAAAATGCAAAAACAACTCACACACAAACAAGCACACGTGCAAAAATGTGCAATATAGTCTTTGGCAGGAGCTGATCATTTACATAAACACTACATTAAAACAAATACAAAGAAACAGGAGGAGCAAGTGCACAACTGAAAGAGACATGTGACAGCAACTGAGCAAACCTAAACAACGAGAGAAGCATTCTGATAGAAAACACAAAATAATGAGAAGTGAGGAAACCATAGGACAGAATGAGCATGAACAGAAAGCCAATCAGAGTGATCGGATGCACCAATCAGATTGAGAACTGCCCTGCCATTGGCCAGTGTAGTGGACAGGAGGGGTGTGTGTGAGACAGTTGGGATTATGGGTCGTCTTCTTAAATCTACTTATAGTGTATTGTGACGTCAGAATGACAGGTGTTAGCCAGGAGTCTCAGAGGCTGTGAAGACGCTCGCTTTCCTCGACAGACTGCCGCCTGAGCAGCCATTTCCTGTCACAACAGAGGGGAAAGAACAAACGGCCCTAAAGAAAGAAATCTGATTTTGTGTAAAAAGTAAAATAAAATAATGGTTTGTGCTTAATCACATAATTAGTTTTTTTTTTTAAGCTCAATGCATTTTTGGAAAAGCCTACAGTCATCTGAACGAAGGCTTACTCAAGTTTTCAGTTCGATTAGGAAGAGTCAGACGGTAAACGCATTACATCTGTGAACATATGGGGTCACACATTCTATATTAGAACAGAACAAAGAGTGCAATGTTCTGATAAAATATTTTTAGAGCTAAGAACGTCTTGCAAACTATTCCATACTCCAGACCAAAACAAACCGGTCACAATTCAAACATCTGTTTTAAGATCAATAAATCTTTGTTAGGATAGCACAATATCTGTCTGAGATACAACTACTTAAAAATAAGTTAAAAATATGAAATCTGAGGGAGCAGAAAATTTTAATACATTTTAATATTGTGAAAAACACCTTCAAAGTTGTCCAAAATAAATTCATATTGCATATTTTATAATGCATACTACTAATAAAAATTACGCTAGGAAATTTACTAAATATCTTGATGGAACATGTTAACATCTTAATATCCTAGTGATTTTTGGCATATGAGAAAAATGAATAATTTTGACCTATACAGTGTATTGTTTAGGGGTGGCACGGGTCATGAAAAAAAAAAAAACCTTCGGTACGCCTGGGTTCGGTGCATGCATGTGTCGCACGGTTCGTGACATGCGCGATGTAGTCTCGTGGCCCGTGTGTAACGACAGTGTGTTTCCCTTTCGCACGAAAGAATTGAGGAGTCTACGGTGTGGAGTGAGTGCTGCAGGTCACAATACTGTACTGTAGAAACAGCAAGTGGAAG
>JAUMHI010000065.1:1764414-1779231 GCA_032359435.1 Enteromius unitaeniatus
CTGCGGGCGCCATGTTCTGGAGACGCTGTGTGTCGTTGTGAAAGTCAAACTACTTTGTTTGTGCTTCCAAAAGAGGATATGACTAGAAATCTAGTTAAGTGTTCCAGAACAGTTGAACACAAATACTGGAGTGTGTTCAGCACATTTACGGAGGACTGATTCCTGAAGCTGACGGAGCAGTCTATGCTGGGACAATTCCCGTTTTTCTGTCCCTAAATGTAACACCCATTAGAATGTCAATAAATCTTCTGTAATACTGTGGCATAATGTTTGTGAAGGACGCATGCTGTCAGACCTGTGGGACTTGTGGAGCTCCACCACCTTCTCCTCCAGCTCCTTGGTCTGGTTTGGAGCGAACTGGAAGTCTGAGATGTAGTCGAGGCGGTGCTCCTCGGGGTCGTGGTCACCGAGCTCGGCCTGCAGGGTGTAGGAGCCCAGCAGAGCGTGTGTGACGAAGGAGCAGGGCAGCCGTCCCGAGGCGATGTCCTGCCTCAGCTGGAGACACAGCAGATACCTGCAGAGAGCAGGAGAGAAGTCATGAGCCAGCGCTTACCTGTGACCCCAGACACCTTCAGAGGGGACTGCTACTGTACCTCGTGATGTCCTCCGTCAGCTGAGATGGGTCGGGAGGGTAAAACTTCACACTGAACGCAAACTGCCACTGAGAGTCTGATGAAAAACACACAGAGAAAGACAGTGAGAGATGATTGAACGTGGGGCTGGACATCTAGGCACATTTCTCATATTTCAATATGCATTACCAATGTTTCCCACTTTGCAGTTGACTTTAGCCCTATTCGTACAGGACTACATTAGAGTTTTTCTATCTGATTGCCTAACCACACCCCAATACCTAAACCTAAACTGTACTAGGGGGGTAATAATCTTGGCAGGGGTCAGAATTTAGTCAGAACATATAAAACGTGCATGGTGAGAGCATATATGGCCAAAACACACAAGGAAATGGTTTGTGAAAAAATTGTGAATCACAGCATTAGAACAGACTAGTTTTCTCTGAGGATCACAGAGTTTGCTCTGGAAATATTACAGAAATGTGGGACAAACCAAAACACAGCAGAATTTGGACTGGATTAAAATAGCATATCTATGAAACACAAATTTCTCTAATGACCCCCTTTAAAACTAGTCCCATCAGAAAAGGTATTCTGTTGAATAAACAGTTTACTGCACATTTTAATAGAGCCCAACCGATTTATTAGGCATTTTCCAAACTATTGGTATCGGCATTTACTAGTGAAGTGTGTTCATGGTGAGTTGGTCATGAGACAAACATTGCTTGAATAACAATTAAAAGAACATCCTCATCAGTTCTCTTAACTCAAATAAGCATGTCCAGTTTTGCTGCTGTTAAATAAGCAGAGAGTAAAGTCCTTTGAACAAAAGTTACTAGCTAATTCTGCTTCAAAGTTTCATTTCTATATTTTTTTACATTTTATTTATAAGAACTTTAATATATTTTGATGTTCCTGTGTTCTGTTGTGGCAGTAAAAGAAACAAGTTTCTTTTTAAAATGCATTATCATATTATGTTAGCCAAAACTCATAAATAACTACAAATAACTAATGTTAGGGAAATCTGTTCATGTTTTGTTGTGCCTTTCTGAAACAAAATAAATAAATATCGGCCGATATATCGGAATATCGGATTTTAAACAAATACATTTTTTAACAAATATTTGTATCCGTATCAGCCTTCAAAATCCTTTAACAGCAGGGCTCTACATTTTAACAGGCGTTTCATATGAATATCTAAACTGAGCCTACTTTCGGTCTTCTGGAAATTAAGAAATATCATCATGGTATAAATTTTGTCCCTACAGTCCAGCCCTAATTATACGACTGAGAAATCTCAACAGAACACCCTTCCTCCATATCTCAAGAATGTGTGAGTTAACGCTTGCTTTGCCTTTGGTCTCCACCAGCAGATGTTCTGTAAAGCTGCAGGGTGGAGGGCCTGGCAGTGATTATGATGTCTGTTCAGTCCATCAGCTCAGCTGAAACGAGCCACAATACTGAAAGACAATGGCTTTACGCGGACATCAGTAAACTAATTGTTTTCCTTGTTCTGAACAAGACAATTTAATGGTTACGGGGTTTACATGACCTGCATTTAGAATATTCCTTTCGTGTTCCCGTTTTACATGTTATAGTTCATCTGGATTAACGTCACACATCATTACAGCCCCACACGACTCCATCCAGAGTGTAACATATAGCACTTATAGTTGTCTTTGCTAGTTTCATTTTTAATTCTACGAATTTTGCTTCAGGTGCAGGTAATTATTTGTCATGCTGTACGAGCAAACAGAGTTGTGGAAGACAGATGAGGAAAAACTCATCTTTAGTGATGTGCTCAAATGACAAATCTTAGCCAAAATCACTGGGCCAAATTTAATTTCAGTTGTAATTACTTTAGTACATCAAGTTAAACTAAAAAGAGATGCATTAACATTTAGTTGAAACAAAACTATTTTTTATTATTTTATTATTACTTTTTTATTTTCCCAGTTAACATTTATTTCATTTTATCTTTTATGGTTTTACTATAATAACCCTGCTTATCACACATGTTTTCCAGTAAGATCTTTAGTCAGTGATTAGGTCAAGATCAAACATTAATCTCTTCAATGAATGCTGCTTTGTTATTGGATCTAAAGCAGTGGTTCCTGTTCGTATTTTTGACATTTTCCATATTAAAGTTTGACTAAAAACACATCTCAGTTCCCTCATGCACCGGTAATGTTTGGATTGTGGATTGTAATGGATAATAATGGATTGTAAGTTGAACACAAATTCAGCTATGAAGGAGGCAGCAGTTTTACAGAAGCCAGACATGCACTCTGGACGCTCCCTGTGATGCTCTGTTGGCTCGGTGGAAGGAAATGAGGTGAATATAATCCATGAGCTCACTCACTATACAGATACACACGGCAGAACGATGCAGTAAACTCTAGTTCAGGTCACTGTGCTGTGTGCTGACTCGGGGTCAGAGGTCAGCACGCAGCACAGCTACATCAACCTCATTCTTTCAGTGAGAGTCTCTGGAAACGAGGACACAGCTGCCATTTTTATAGACGTGTCCTTCAGAAGGAGAGCTGCTCTTGTGCGTTTCCCCTCTCTCTCTCTCAGTCAGTCCTGTTTTTCTATTTTCAGCTCTCCTCCAGACGCTCTACAGACGCAGAGACTGAGTCATAACAGCATATAAGACGTCTGATTCACCTGTGTGTGTGTGTGTGTGTCACATATACAGCACCTGACTGAATGTCAAACAATGGCACAGGAAGTGTTCAGCACACACTCACTCATTAAAGCACAGTCCAGAGCTATAAAAACAGATGTTAAGCCTGTAAAGCTACTGAAGCGTTTTCACCTTCATCTTGAGCTTCATGTGTCTTTCTGGTGTCAGATCTGGACTGATTGTGATCAAGTAAGCATCAGAATGACTTATGCCGGCTTCACACTGCACGCCTCAGCAACGCATGTTTTTTCTGCGCCCATGTTAATGGATGAGAGCTTTCACACAGCACACAGGAGCAGAGCACAAGCGTCAGGCCGCGATAGTTTCGGCGCCGCTGAATTAAAGTGACAGTGCCTTGTTCTTGATCTAAACTGACCCGAATAACTTGAAAAGTAACAGATTTGACCATAAAATCGTGTAATTGATGTATTTCGTGTTTCACGCTCACCGCATGCAAAAATTAAATGCACAAAAACACACAATTTACACCATTTGAGTTTTTGCCCAACCCTCAAAGGTCTGTTAAATGAATAAAACTAGAGGCACTTGTTAGCTTTAATTAGGGTTAGAATAACTTACTGGACTGAAGCAGCTCAGCTTTACTTGATCCTCCAATCAGTTTTTTGAGGAGCTTTACTTTCACTGTTCTTCACAAGCCTCCAAAACATCTCACATTTTCTGAGGAGCCTTTATTTCTTCAGCTCTCCATCAGCACTGCATTCTATGTTTGATCATTTACATCTCGTCTTACTGAGACGTATTACTGGAGATATAGTGACTGCTGATATTTAGATGATTCTATGTCAGTTTCCGCTCTACTGTTATAAAGATCGCAGTGATTTACATCACAAGCAGAAGCATTTCATCATATTAATATCTGCATATCTTTGCTCAGTTTGGGCTTCTAAACCAAACCGAGTCAATAAACCAGCCGGATGCATCAAATATGATACGTGATTGTGGAAATGTAAGCCCAGAATGGTGACCGCAGTGTTTTGTGAATGATTGTGTTGGAGGAATGTGCTGTCACTCCACCCTGTGCTGCGTGCGTCACTGAAGCGCTCTGATCATTACAGAGCAGACTGTCCCTTACTCAAACCCACCCTGACCAGCACATGAAGAGAAAGAGACAGCACATACTGCGGGTCTGACGCTTGATCTCCTTGGTAGGGTCCAGCCAGCACTGCAACACAGAAACACAGTCAGTCAAACACAGAGAGCTCATGACGCCGTCCGTCTCGCTGCATTCATTCACCTCAACCTGACTGGAGACTCAGATTTGATTTATTTAGTCTTAGTTGCTGTACAGTGTGGTGATTCCCTCAAAAACGATGCAGAAAAAGCAGATGAATCCCAGAACACAGTAATAAAAATACCAATTTACTGTCAAAAGTTAATGAATGATACAAGAAAAGACATGAAATGGTTCTTTTACATTTTTTTAAATAAATACAAATTACTCTAGTCACACTTTAGAGCAAGGTTTAGTTCTCACCATTAACTAACAATTAACTAAGAACTAACTACACTCTTGCCTTGATATACTCCTAATTACTGCTTAATAATACTTAGTGAAGAAGTTGTTGGCAACTTAAGTTTATGAATTGGGAGGATTAACGATAAAACACCAATATCTGCTTAAGTATTAATAAACAGCCCAGTTATATTTATTCTAATAACCAGCTAGTTATTAGTGAGAATTTGACACTAAAGTGCAAATCATTGATTGTTTGAACTTAAAGTATTTAAAGTGAGAGGGGTAAACTATATATTATATTGTGTTCAAATGTTCTACAGTCTATTAATACATTTAACATAACGTAAAAAGTAACAAATGAAATTACAGAAAAAAAACACAACTTTAATTTTTCAAATGAGAAAGTAAATAAATTAAATATTTAGTAACTATTTACACCCAACAAACACTTTGTTAAAAAAAAACACATTTAATTTGTCCAATTGTAATTAAATTCTTAATCTTATTCATTTGTTTGCCAATAGTTTTGGTAATAAATCTCTATTAAATCATAAGAAAATAAAAAATAAACATCTACAGATTTTTTCATGGGGCACTACTAAAGTGACTCAAAGACGTGTCTGACACATTTGGCCTCGATCAGCTGCATTGAATGATCGATAGCAGAATCCACTCACAGAACTAGAAAAACAACATGCCCGGCCAATCCCATGATGCATCTCTAAAGTAAACATACACTCTTTTATCACCGACTTCACGCATCACCAGCAATACAGGACTGATGTGAGTGATCACGCAGCGTCTTGGGTTTGATCTCAGTGCATCAGTATCAGTGTGTGACCACCTCACAGGAAACACAATTAAATAACCATTTAAACTTGGCTCTGGTCCTCGCAAGACATCATTTCAATTCAGTACAGAACGCTGTTACGACAGCAGTCAGAGGTGTTTCCTGAGCTCATGCAGATTACTCTCTCAGCTCATGCACCAACACACGATGTAGAGTGTGTGTGTGTGTGTGTGTGTGAGAGAGTGAACTCACCCTCTGCTCAGCGTTGTCTTTGAAGCTCAGGCCGAAGTAATCCTTCTCCAACAGATTCAGGTGATCACTGACTTGAAAAAACAGGTACTGGCCTTTCGCCCGTTTCTAAAGAGACAGAGATGAACACACTTTACACACTTTGTTATAATTTACTCACTCTCATGTCATTCCCAATCTGTAAGTAAATGGTGTTCAAAACAAACAAATCGTTCACTGTATGGACAAGACAACAAATGGACTGTTTTGTTTTGTTAAATTCTATGGAAGACAGACTGTAATGGTGATTAAATGAGGACAGAGGTGTGATTTTTGGCTGGTATGTAAAGTATTTCTGTCTGGATGGTGACTGCGTGGAGCATCACACACAGACGACGGGTCATAATGGGCCTATTGGAGACGCCGGACACCAGCAGACAGCGAGCTGAAGCGGTCAGCGTGAGTGTGTGTGACTTCTGAGGAATGAGAGGCTGGTTCCAGCTCAACAGCGGCTCTCTTCCTCAGACACCAGGAGCTTCCAGCATTAGTCACTGAGGAACATCTGAAGACAGAGAACAGTGCTGTATTCATCAGAGATCCCTGATGTTCAAGTGCTTATGCACAGTTTACAATCAGTCAAGGTTTTGAAAAAAACTCAAATATCGTCGTCAAACACCAACCGTTTGATGCTTTGCACACATCATCAACCCCAAAAGTTCAAACTATATATATATATATATATATATATATATATATAATACATATCTGAAAGCTGAATAAATCTTTCCATTGACGCATGGTTTGTTGGGATAGCTCTATATCAGCCGAATATTGTCCTATTTGAAAATCTGGAATCTGAGAGTGCAAAAACATCTAAATCTCTCTCAGTTACCCTTAAAGATGTCCAAATGAAGTCCTTAGCAATGCACAATACCTGCTTTTTGGCATAAAGAAAAGCCTGACCCATAAATTGTAAATGTGTTGTCTATCGCTCCAAAACCCTGTGCTGCTTATGACTCATTTTGTGCTCCAGGCTCACATATTACTTACGGGTAACTCTTTATTTCTATAGTCCACTTTAGATGTTCTACTAACAGCAAGTACATGTCAACTAGCAGTTATTAGAGTATTAGTAGACTGTCTGATTAATATCTTCTAACACTTTATTTTGATGAGTCCACAACACACTACATACTGACGATCAGAAACTTTACAAGTATATGTCAACTTATTTTACTAACCCTAAACCTACCCTAACTAGTTTCGTCTGAGTTGTAGACATGTAGTTGAGAATGAATGAGAACTAGTTGACATGTAGTTATTTATTGTAAGAAGAAGGTCTAAATGGACTGTACTATTTTGTGAATGAAAACGCTCTATATTTATCTGGAAATTAATAAATATGTCAAAGCACTTTGTGTAGACTTCTCTGGTTTAGAAGCATTCCAGTAACACAGAAATAATAAGAGATAATAACTGAAAAAATAAGAGATTTCAATAAACTCACTGAAGAACAGAAATAAATGAACCCAAAACAACTGCTTCTGATAAGGTCACATTTTAATACCAAGTATTAAAGCAATATTTTTCTGACAGATAAAGCTAAAGCAGGAAAGGTTCCTCTTATTCAGTCAAATTGGCATAAGGAGGATTTTTAGTGTGATGCTATACTTTTATATTTAGATTTGTTTGAGCTAGAAGCTTTTTAAGTACTTTAATATACAGTAGAGTAGACAAATCTGGACATGATCGTGACATCCATCTGTACCTTGGACGTTTTAATGATCATGTTATGACAGTTAGAATTGTTGTGATTGTTTTTTTTTTTTTCATGTTGTACTGTAAACACCCCCCCCCATGCTTTCCTCTTCGTGGAGCGGTTAAGTTCCCGTGTCTAGCTCTCACTAAACTCCCTGCGGTCACACATTTCTTTTCATGGAATAAATTAGGAGTGGCTGAAAACAACATCTGATGCTGCATCCGTGCCAGGTGTCAGTTTAAGTCTCATATCAACTACACACACAAACAAAAACAGAGAGTCTTAATCTGTCCGGTTATGACACGACAAAACACCATAAGCTGCTGTTATGGGTGAAATTACACAAACTAATCCCAGCGTTCACTCGCAGCAGATTTACTGATGAGAGATCAGACTTTACGCTCTCTAAACGCTCCAGATGCTGCTTCAACACACACAGCTAATGGACTTCAGTCTGCAGCGGCTGCTCCTGCCTTGGAGAAGTGCATTAGGTGAACCGACACTAGTATAATCACCCACAGTACGGCTCTCTGATGATAACGTGTCACTGGCCACAGAAAGCCCAATCTAAGCCTGCATCTATGACATCAGCACAACAATCCAAACCTGAAGCATCACTCGTGTTGCTCAACACACACACACACACACAAAGAGCAAGAACATCAGATGATCCTGATCCAGAGTAAAGGAAGTGACTGATTATTTCACCACAGTAAAGTGCTTCTAGCCATTAAGCAGTGACAGCTAGGATGATAAAGATAAATGGACAAACATGGAAATAAAGTGCAGGATATGTGCGATATAAAATAAGCTAATAAAAGCATAATAATACGCTCCTAGGAAGAATGAAAATTTAATTTGGAAGCACATGCACAGACGAGCAGATTCACAAACAATTACGTTTTTTGGTAAGTATTCATGCAAACCAAGCAGTCGGTTCTGTCTGAAGTGAATGTGAACAGTTGGGAGAAAATCTAAAGGCTTAATCTTCTAATGCAATGATGACTGAGAGATGAACAAACAAACGTTCCACAAAAGATCTTGAAAATCCGATTCAAGACTCGTTGACTATTCAAAAAAAAAGCTGATCTGCTTCAGACCAGTGAGTGTTCATCTGGAAACATTAGTACAGTTATTATAATATTTACTTGATAAAAATCAGTCAAGACTTGACAGCAAAAACACAGCGAAGCAGCAGATGAAGCTCGACAAATTACACTAAAAGAGCTTTTACTGAGGGGGAAAAAAAATATATCAATCAAGTAGTTTTGATACTAAAAAGAAAAAAAACCTGCTGCATTTCAAATATGATACAGTAGGCTTCACAGGCTTAAGAGATAAACGGTCAGGTGCTCAAGTCTTAGAGAGGAGCTGTATGTGCTGCTGTTATTCATGTACAGAAGTGAGGGATGCATTGGATTATTACGAGCTAATGCCTAGCAGCTATGAGATCACATGCTCAGGCATACATGAACGAGCAGAAAAGACTAGATTAACAAGAAAGAAAAGAAACTAAAGGATCATAAAGACTGCATGAATGAATGACAGCCAGAGCCTAAAAGAACGTGATGAAAGAAAAAGGATGAATGAGAACAAAAGGAGGAACTCTAACTGCAGACTCAATAACACCATGAATAAATTCATTGTAAAGTCCTAGAGAATCACTGATGGGATGTTTGAGCAGGGTTTAGATGAGATCGGAGAGAGTGCGACTGTGAATGAATGTCCTGGAGCATTAACGTCAAACACAGCTGAGGCCTCAGAGCCACCTCTTCATGATGGCCATGTTACTCAGTTTAAAGCATCCACAAACACACTGAGTGACAGGGATCTCTGCATTTTTCAGGCATTAAAAACGTGTGTCCTGCTGTTATTTAGGTCACTGTGCTCTGATTGGCTGAGAGCTCCTGTCAATCGTCTATTCGCTCTCCAGAGAGACATGAATCACCAAAATGGTGCGGCAGCACTCTTAACATCCATGTGGGGTCATTGGGCAGTCCTGAGAGGCCTCATTGTCCCCTCCGTCCCCATAAAGCGTCACGTCTGGAATGCTTTGTGTGAAGCTGCAGCTTATGCGTCCGGGCGACCCGGAGACAGTGGCGCTCATCTCTGAGCAAACATGCCACCGTCTCATGCATGAATACACCAGGACAATGGCGCTTAGCCATGCCTCAGCACTTTCCGGTGACGGGACAAAGCCGAAGCTGTTCAGAGCTCACAGAGCAGCCCGAAATGAGCCCTCAAACCATGCATCACATCCCAACACTCACCTGCACTGGGTTCTCCAGGTTCACTGGGTTTTTCCAGGTTCTCCTCTTCCTCAGATTTACTGAGACAGCCTTCACAGAGCACGGATGCCTAACAACTGCTTTATATACTATTCAAGGCAAATAGATGTCATTTTATAATATCTTCAAATTACTTCAATTTTGTCAATCAAACCACAAAAGACATAAAGAAAAGACAATCACTATATATGATTTTCTGTGTCTTCCGTTGAGTAACAATAATGCCACAGACATTCACAATCTTTTTGGCTGTTTTGAAGGCGTTATCATTGATGTGCTAACTAGTGAAGGGATGGGCTTGTCTTGTCAAGGTTGAGCTGAAGGTGATGGTCTTTCATCCTGCAAGAAATGTCTGTTAGACAAGCTGAGATGAGAGCAGCTAACTTCAGATCAAAAGGATGGAATGAGAGGTAGTGAGTGTCTTCAGAACAGCAGTGATATGAAAGGCCATGTTTCTGAAAGACAGAACCTAGTGATGCCATGAAGACAGAAGAGAACGGGTCCAAGAACCGAGCCCTGAGGCGCACCAGCAGCTAGCCGTTGCAACTTGGACACCTTACGCCGGTTTCACACTGCACGTGTCAGCAGCGCACAAGCAGCGCGTGGCGTTTGTGCTTTCACACTGGCAGTGTTAGCCGCGCACAGCTGAACCGCGGCTTGTACTGCAGTAGACTACAAGCAGGTTATTTCTGTCATATTTTCCAGCGTTCTTCTCCGAACATTGTGTGCTTTAATTTATGTTATTGCCAGAATACTTTGTTGTGCGACTGCCTCATTATAGTTCACACAATAAACTCGAGCAAAGTTCTCAATATGTCTATATAAAACAACAGCAGAGCCTGTCAGCAAAAAGGATGTCTGACCCATCTCACATGTTGGATGAGAAATATTATATTTTGCCGTGCGAAGGAAGGCTTGTGTGCAGATGCTAGATTGAATAGGTTACACTTTGAGAATCCAAGACATAATTAGGGAATATTTCCAACAAAAAGTGTGTTTGGATTGAACAATTGAATTGAAATACTAATATTAAAGCTAACGAATGCCTCTAGCATTATTTATTTAACAGACCTTTGAAGTTTAGGAAAAGAAATAATGTAAATTGTGTTTTTGTGCATTTTATTTTTGCATACGGTGAGCGTGAAACACGAAATACATCAATTACACTATTTTATGGTCAAATCTGTTACTTTTCAAGTTAATCGGGTCAGTTTAGATCAACAAGGCACTGTCACTTTAATTCAGCGTCAGCAAAAATAGACTCGGCGCCGAAACTATCGCGGCCTGACGCTTCTGCACTGCTACTGCTACGCACTGACACACTGAGCGCCGAAAAAAAACATGCGCTGCTCACATTCTGCTGACGTGTGCAGTGTGAAACCAGCGTCACATCTCCAAGATACCTTGACGGACCTATCTGAGAGGTAAGATTCAAACTCTGGAGTGCAGTTCTTGAGATGCTCTTTGCCAATAGGATCTGGTGGTTGATGTGTCAAAAGCAGCGGACAGATCCAGCAAGATAAGTATTGAAGAGCTGCTAGTCTTAGGGCTTCAACAACCAAAAGAAGGGCTCAGGACGTTGCTCTGTGTGAAAAAGCCTGAGACTTGGTTAAACGACTCATTCAAGTGTTTTTGTACTGAATGGAAGAACAGATAGTGGTCTGTAGTTTTCTAAAAGTGCTGGGATAAGAGCTGGTTTCTTAAGTAGTGGCGTTATATGAGCCTGGTTAAAACTCTAGGGAAAGACCCCAGTGTGAAGGGTTGTGTTAATGATGTGACTGATTGCTGGTTTACACTTGACTTTTCCTTTACCGTTTTTGATATTTAGTTTATTTACAAGAAACAGATGAGGATGGTCCTGGTGACCCCGTACGACACACGGAGAGATCACATTTACACTGCTGACAGATCCGCTATAATGAGTCGTGCTGCTGATCTCACCTGCGCTGATTACCAGACAACATAGACGAACCCAACACACACACACACACACATCTAGACAGCAAGCTTATTAACACCCTAAATGATCATAAAATCAATAGCAGTGAAACACAGAGAGTTTTAAACTGAAAGACAGACAGATGCATGAATGTGTCTTACCTCCACCTCACAGGAGAACTGGCTGCCATCCAGAAGGGTCACGTGACACACCACCATCTTCATCTTCTTGTTGAGTTTGAGCGTTGACAGCACACTTGTCTCCTGCTGGATCACTTGCTCTTCCTCTTTCTCCTCTTCCTCTTTCTTCTCCTCTTCTTTCTCCTCCTTCTCCTCACTTTCCTTCACCTCCGATTCGCCCTCTTTCTCCTCTCTCACAGGCTGCACACACACACACACACACACTCTTTAGATTAATACACACGTGCACGCTCTGGGGTTTTCCAGTGCAGCGGATGGCTGCTGGATGAAGTCACTGGGTGGATGCTGAAGGAACGGACAGATGACTGATGGGTTTTGGCTGAAGCGTGTGGCGTAAGGAAGCATTTATTCTGACGACGCATGAGCACGTCTGGAGTCCTTCATGTTCAGCGTCTGATCTGAAGTACAGTCCCATCACATGCAGGTTCTTCTGAAGGGATGATGGCAGAAGCTGAAGCAGCAGATATGCAGACAAGCCCCAGTCTCAGCTCTGAGGCACTGTAGTGAAGACCACGAGCTCACGAAGGTGTGCATGATCCTGGAATTGCTAACTTCAACAACAACTTGGAAAATACTGATAATCAATGCTATTTTAAAACTAAATTCTACAAAAATATTTTACTACTGCACTTCTGAAAAAGTACATTGTAAATTTCACCTGTGACTGCATGCATTAAACCCTTTCATTTTGGTTTTGGCAGAACACTTCACGAAATCAAGGGAACACAACTGTCCTATCACACTCAAAGTCAGGCATTATCATGTGAGCTGCAAGTGTTTTTTTGTTTTTTTTATAAAATCGATAGAAAGTCTAAATTAATTAAACAGATTTTTGGTTTAAAAATATAAAACGTCTTTTTAAAACTAATTTCAAAACTAAAATTACATCAGAGTAAAAGATTAAAATAAATGAATGAGAATAAATAAAGACTACATTTAAATATTTTTGTCAAAAGACATAAAATATGAAAAACACTGCACTCCATCTAGCACTGTGAAATCAGTAAAGCCGGTTCTTTGATGAGTAATAAATCTCCATCACCTGTTTTCAGATGGAGCGGCGGTTGTAGTTCACTGACAAGCTATGCAATTAGCATGCATAATCACCGATGGATTGCATGTGATGGTGATGCATGATATTGGCTCTGTGTATTATATGCCGCTCCATCTGAAAACAGGTGATTGAGATTCATTACTAATTAAAGAACCAGCTTTACTGACCAGATCGTGCAGCCCTATTTGATTTAGTCTAATGAGTTGAAGCTAATTGCTCACATACTGCGGTTAAACAGACTGAGGCCAGCAAGATATTTCATGTTTCTGAAAGAAGTCTATTCTGCTCACCACTGATTGATTAAAAAAAAAAAAACTGTAAAAAGAGTCATATTTTTCTAAATATGACTAAATATGATTTTTCTAAATAACTCCTAAAAGATGCTGTCTGCGTGAATATATGCTAATCAAAAAGATCAAAGCTGTATTTTCAGCATCATTTCTCCAGTCTTTGGCGTCACATGATCGTTCAGAAATCATTATAACATGATGATTTGCTGCTAAAGAAACATTTCTGATGCTTATCAATTTTGGAAACTGTTGTGATTTTCTCCTAGTCTCACCTGTGTATCAGCACTGCCGATAGACTTCTCCTCGTCTTTCTCCTTCTCCTCCGGCTGCACCTCCTCAGCTCCGCTCTCCTCTTTCTCCTCCTTCACCTCCTCTGTCTGCTCAGGGCCTCCTCCGTCCTCCTCCTGCTCTTTCGGCTGGCTCGTCTCCTCCTGCTCCTCTTTCACAGCCTCCACGCTCTCCTGCTTGGGCGGCGCTGTGCTCTCGCCGGGCTTGTCTTGGCTCAGTGACTTCTGTCGTTTAAGCCATGGAGGCAGGAAGCGGGAGATGCCCTTGTCTTTCTTCTGGCCTCCGGCGGCAGGAGGACTGCTGGGCTCCGGAGAGGCAGCCGCTTCCTGATCACTCACGGCCTCAGCGCTCTGGCTCTCCTCCTGCTCAGGAGGAAGGACGCACAAGCTCTCACTCTTATGAACCCGTATCAAGTTCTAAATCCCGAGAGGTCATCTACGCTGTTCTCTGGGGATGTGAGAAAGGTTTATGTCTCGTGCACATCCCACTGCATTTGCAATAGGCGTTGATACTGACATTAAGAAGTCTCAGCTTTCAAATTCTGTCAGTTTTGTTATGAAGCACCAATGATAAATGTGGTTCTGTTGTTCTTTAATGAGGGGTGAACGATCGCTGTAGCCTCACATGACATGATCATCAGTTTCTCTTAAACTTACTGAAATCAATCACATCTCATGTGATCGACTGATCAGTTTCAACCACAGGAAAATGGCCATAAACATACAGTCAGCTAAAAAAAGAACATTTCCTTTTATTTATTTATTTTTTGCTAAATATATGTTATTTAGAACTGCTAAACAATGAATCAGGGTTAAATTGCATCAAAATAAGTTTGTGTGTACATTATGTACGTGTGAGATTCATGTCCAACATCAGCCGGCTCCAATCACTGTCCAATCGTTTAAAAATACAAAACAGGTGTTTGCATTCTCAAGATTTAGTCATTTTTCCGCAGATACAGAAGTACACTCGCTTTAACAAGCAAAGAACAAGCTTTCTTTGTGTAAAAACCATCCCTACACATAAATTGAGGAAAGGAGCGACAAGTGTACGTTATTTAAGGCTCTCTCAATTGTTTACTACACTGATATCTGAACTGTTGTAGTCACCGCTCTAATCTGTCCCGGGGCCTGTTTCAGAGTTTGTTAACCCTGAGATAAGGGAAACTATGGGTTTTCCGTTTCAAAAAGGCAGGTTTGTCAAACCCGAGAAAGCAGGGTAACTCAAGTCTGTTTCTGAAAGAGAG
>JAUMHI010000065.1:1784064-1801882 GCA_032359435.1 Enteromius unitaeniatus
GACTCGTAATATCTGCGCTCCATTGATAATGGCTTTTTAGACACGCTTAACTCTGAGTTAGTCTACTCAGAGTTGATGGATCTTACTCAGATCAGCTGTTCTGAAACCAAAAACTCAAAATTTCAAGTTTAAACTCAGAGTTGTTTGAACCTCCTTTCTGAAACAGGCCCCAGGTGATGCATCTTTGTTATTAAAAACACTTTTTTGGTTTTAAAAATTGATTGTAGATCTTCCTCCGTGTTTCTTTGACAAGTTAACCTCATCCACTCATTAGCATTTCACGATATACACGGAATAAAACTAAATCTGTTATGGATGTTATTTTGAAATACATATACCGCCCAGCCCTACATGCATGCTTGTGCAACTTTTGCTCAGCAATTTGCTGTGGGATTTTTTTTTAATGGCTAAAAAAAAAAAAAAAAAAATCCTAATCACAAACACAAAACAGTTTTTAACATGCAGTGAAGACAGACTAGGTTTAATTTGATGAAGGCGGTCAGGGACCTGGAACTGAAATCATATCATAAGCTTGAGAACTGAATCAAATCAAATAGTGAGATTTTTCCTCAACAGCCAGCCCTAACTCAGTTTTTCTGTCTGTGGAGAGCTGTACCTGTGGGGGGTCGGCGCTGGCCGAGGCGGTGCTGTCAGCGGGTTTGTCCGGCTGCTCTGTCTGCTGCTGGACCTCAGGAACCTTCTCCGGTTCCTTCTTGACGTCTGTCTCTGATCCCACCTCTGTCGTCATCACGCCCGGCACACTAACACACACACAACAACAACACACCAGTCTGTCAGAGCTCATCATCTCAGATCAACCTCAGAGCACCTTCACAGGTGCAAAACACAGCGCAGACGTGTTTACACGAGTGGCAATCAGCATTTATTAAGATCACTTAAACGTTGGATTCTCAAAAGTATGTGATCCAATTTCACTAGTTGTGCATCCCCTCCTATCTATTATGGAAGATCAAGTGAGGTTACAGTACCTAACTGTGAAAGTAACAGCTAACATGAAACAACAGACGCTGGCATCGCAGCTGGCCGATTCAGTATTGTGTTCGGTTCTCCAGAATTACTTGTGGGTGTTAAAAAGTGGAGAGATGTGCTTCAAACAGATGTTTGCCGCGAGCGTCTCATCTGGATTTTCTGTGCTCACTGACTTGATGCACACCGGTCTGTTGTTGTGGGGACATTTCCACGGGCCGAAACATGGCTACTCGAGGCTAGTATTAAATAAATAATAACATGCACTTTGTATGATCCCTCTTATTTTGGAAATATAATGATCTGCAAGGGGAATGTGTATAGGCCTACATACCCAGACTTTTGAATGATTGTGTCCAAAATGAAGCAGCAACACTTTATAACAAGGAAGGATGCATTTGTACAATACAGACCGCTGTGTTTTCTATTGGACATTGAGCAGGGCCCTATGCTTTCCACAGTACAGAAAACACGAAAGGAATCCAGACCAGAATCCAGAAGGGGATTTACAATACAGCCCGGAATGTCACAGAGTTTGGCAATGATGCTACAGACTAGTGTCTGTAAATATATTAAAGCTCATAAACACCAGCTGTCCTGAGAGCTGCGGCTTCATACAGGCCTACTATAACTAAGACATAGTGCCACAAATATTACCATTTACAGTACAACATACTTTTCAAAGTAACAGTAATACAAAGAATACTAAAAATGTACTTAATACATATCTGTTTTAACAAGGACTTTGAAGAAGAGGACTTACTGTAAAAGTGTTAAACAGCTAGTTTTCTGAATCAATGGAAGAGATTAGATGTTGACCGCTTCATTGAAGTGCATGAACAACACAGAACTTGGGAAAAACTCAATTTCAAATTCTGGAATATAAAATGGATTTGGTTTGATTTAACCATTAAAATGGAAAAAGAAATATCCAAATATCCATTTATGAGCTCAAAAAGGTAGTTACATGTTTCTTAAGATGCAGCGACCTTACAAAAAGCGTACTCTTTCTGAGAGCAGTGTGTGTGTGTGTGTTCATTTAAAAAGGAGAGAAAGAGGGGGTGGGGGGTATTTATCATCATGTGGGGGAGTCTGAGACTGCAAGCGCAGAATGAAAAGCATCAAAACACTCTTTCATGTTGAATGAAGTCAGCCATCAAACCCCACCATGAGCAAACACTGTACTGAGTGTCTGAGCCTCACTGACACACAACAAGCTGAACAAACACACTCATGAGACCCACGATGCACTGCAGGAACATCAGCAGCTCTGCTGACAGACCAATCAGCAACACTGAACCCGGTCAGTACCTCGCATCCTTCACGCTCAGACATCTGCAGGTCAGTGTGATACACCTGCAGACCCTGACCTGGGCTCCACCTGAACCAGTGCTAGGCAGATGTTTTTAAACCACAGTCCTTCAGTCCCTCGCAGCCTCGCCACGGCACCCTCCTGAATAAGACCCACTGCACATGCGTGCTCAAATCAATCACACACACTCACATCTCAGGTTCATCAGGACGCTTATGAGCACAATGTTCTCTCAAGATGGGCTGAAACAGAAGAATGTCTGAGAGCACACAGCTGTTAAAACACACAGCAGCGAGAGTCCAGCTGACCCTCGGCCAGGGGAAAACCACTGACACCAACACGGTGGAGAGAGAGAAGACCTGCGTGACATCATCCTCAAACACACGCCAGTGACATGAGCGAGTGTGTGCAGGAGCAGCCGCATACATGCACAGAATTTTAGATATTTCTATTAAATAACTAAAAACGTGAGAAAACAACAAATAAGTTCACATTCATTCTCAAGGCCTTACAAAATAGTGAAAAGCATTTCCTATGAATATTGCTATGGAAAAGCACATTGTTTTATAATAATATGCCCAGCCCAGCCCAGCCCTCTTCTAATGGTTATTATCAGTGTGTGTGTGTGTGTGTGTGTGTGTGTGTGTGTGTGTGTGATCTGTGCAGGTGTCCTGCTTTGTCATCTATTGTGTGACAGACATCTAAAGCACTGGATCTGTGTGTGACTAAAGCTCTGAGAGCAAACATTTCTCAGCTCTGTCTGTCTGTCTGTGAGCAAACACACATCCCTCACGAATTCAGCATCACTGCACTGCTCAGATATCACTGAAGTCCTGACATGTTTATTGGTTTTATTACTACTATCATGTCATTGGTTGACACTAAAAACGTTGCCTACAAACATTTGTTAATAAAGTTTTCCATAACTAACTGATGCACTAGAGCTCTTTAATCGTTCATGAGATACAAAAATGACAAACTACTTTGGTCTTCATGTCCTACTCTGAATAAAGCAGTAAATTAGGGCTTGATACTGTACGAAGACTAGAGCTGGGTATGGTTCAAAACATTAAGATACCGGTTCCTGAACGATACCCTTTTTCGATAGCATCTGCTGAAATCAGTTTTAACAAAGTGACATTATCTTTTTTTTTCCAGCTTGTTGACATTCATACAGCCTCAAAAGCTCATCTCCTGAGACACAGCACAGAAAACAACACATCCAGCACTCAAAGAGCAATGGTTTGGAGTCGCACGTCTGTTACTGCTACCTTTACACTACTACACTATATACATACAATAGTCGTATATTTCTGCCGTGAATACCTTTTCCAGTTCTGTGTGTACAGGATATGAGGATAGATTTACTCAAATGCTCTTGAAGTAACTCTCAACATTAAGCGCATCTTAAAGTGGAGACAGAAATGAGGGGCAGTGGTGTAAATGATGCTCACTGACGCCGATGAGATTAACCCCTTCAGGGACTGAACGACGAGATGTTTGTCCATACTCAGTTGTATCGAGGCAATTCGGCCGTTACCTAAAAAGCATCGAACTCAATACCCAGCCCTGATATCTGACACTAAACTTCAGACGAGTCATAATCAAACGCATCCTGCGGCCAAAATGAAAATGAACAATATGTTCACCCATCAAGTACCTCAGAGGATCAGTCCGTAATAAAGCACACAGCTTGTGTAGATCTGAAAGACTCCAGCAGTTTCACTTCAGACGACCCATGAAGCACTGTTCACTACTGTTACCTGTGCTGCTGCGTGATCATCAGTACTTTGGCTCTTATTTGGTCAGCTGGTTTGCAGTTCTGTGGTGAGCTCCGCCCACAGCGAAACCTCATTGGTCCAAAACCCATTTAACACTCTACTGCTGCTCCGCTCACTTTTTCACATCAAATCTGAGTCTTGTGACAGCAATAAAGCAAGAAGTGATTCAAGTCACCTGACAGGCGTGAGAGAGATCCTCTGCCTGTCACACACACCACTCACAGATACACACCCAAAACACAAAACCAGGCCATCAGTCTCGAGTCAGAACTTCAGATTCATCTGTTCAACCAATGACATTTATGATTACAATATAAACCTATAAATTGAGGGTTTTCTATACTATACTTACTATTATAACTGAATTAAAAATGAACAAATTACATTATAATAGATGTCTTAATAGCTCTCCAGAATTTCTCAGAGCGAGTATTGCAGCATTTTTATTAATCACTTTGCATATAAGACATTCCCTGCACTCAGCAGTATGTGCAGCACACAGGTATGATCCTCTGAACACACACACTCTCTGAGAGAGATTCAGGACGCTCCAAATCAAGTTACTGAAATCAGTTTACAGCTGCTTTCAACTGCAAAATATAATTCCAGAGAATAAAACACACAAACACACACATCAGGGACAGATGGTTTGGGTCAACACACACACAAACACACTCATGAGGAAATAAACTCATGAGGAAAGTGAACACATTAACTTCTGTGTTGTGCATGCGTGTAAATCAGCTTACACTAGACTGCTAGTGACATTCACAACTAACCCACAGTACTCATGAGCTCATCCATCAGGATTGGACTGGATTATTACAGCAGACTGTGATATCATTGGTTAATGAAGCTGTTTTACAGTAACGTGCACTGGTTAGTTAACTTCATGTTAACAAATAAACACATGTCAGTGAATTACAGGAGGGCATGACACATACAGAAGGTGCAGTACCTAAGTTCTGAACTATTAAGCAAATGTATGCATTTATTGACTGCATCAGGTACTGTCTCGTGAAGACAAAAGCTCTGTTTGTGAGAAACACTAGTCCATAATCAATAATAACTCTTCCTCCAGTGTAGGGGTGGGCGATATAACCAAAATAGTCACGGCAGAAGCAATTTTCTACCTCAATAACGATATACAACACGATATAGCAATTCGTATCTAAAAAAATGCACAAATAATAATTCAAATACAAAGCAACTGTTTCATATGAAGTCATTTTATTTAAACTGAATTGCAGCAATACTTTAAGTATTACATTGCATAAAAATGTGCCTTATTTACTCAAGATTTAATTTTTATTTTTGGAAAATAAAATATAACATTACAGTTAAAACATTGAAGAAATACTGTATGATTATTCCTTAAAAATAACGTTTTCATTATTGTTGTAGCCTATTATGTACATTTTACTGAACAATAGTAACATATTTCTGCCTCAATGTCAAGTTAAACCCAACTTTTATTTTGACGGGTTGCCGTGAATCCCTTTTCCAGTTCTGTGTGTACAGGATACGAGGATAGATTTACTCAAATGCTCTTGAAGTAACTCTCGGAGCAGTGCTGGAGATGTTCTTCATGACTCATGATGTTAATATCAGCGGAAGCGTCGCGCGCTCTTCAGTAAAAGCAGAGACACGCAGAATTCATGTGTTTTGTGGTTTAATATTGATAAATACTAGTGTGTGTGTGTGTGTGTGTGTGTGCGTTACGGTGGAGCTGCGCTGTGTGTGAGAGAGAGACAGAATGACACGCAGTCATGTAAACCAGATTCATGTAAACCAGATTAATAACATACGGCTATTTCATTTAATAAAACAAGGTTAAAAAGGTACGTTTAAATGGCTTCTGCTGTGATCTAACACTATAGAGGAATTAAAATGAACCTGACCTTCAACGGGGTTGCTAATATCATGGCAGGGGAAAGAAACACTGTGACTAATTATGATGTTTTAATCAGCTGTTTGGACTCTCATTATGACGGCACCCATTCACCGCAGAGCACCTATTGCTGAGACACCTTTCTCCAGATCTGATAAAGAAACAGATGGTGTTCAGAGGTGTGGTTCAGAGCGGATCCGGCAGTACTAATGTTTGTTACGTTGTGACAGAGCGGTGTAAAGTGTTTATTTACCACACCACCACACGTTCAGCAGGTTCACTGAGCCGCTCTTCAAACATCAGCCGTTTCTGACTCTATGGTCGGTGTTTGACAGTTCAGAGACGAGTCTTTCGTTTCTCTTCCTCGTCTGCTGCCCCTTCCAGTTGCCGGGGCTCAGGGTTGCTATGGAGACGGACAGTTCCTGGTTACGCATGCAGTTAGTGTCATGTCAACTCAGCAGCAATAAAAGAAGGTCAAAGAGAGAGGGAAGCGCTGAACACACACACACACTGAATCTGTGCGATCGCACCCGCTGGGCTGGAACAAATTGCCCTCATTTAAGAGTTTTAAATAAACTAGAAACATCCCTGAATACACTCCACTCCAGCGGTTAATGAATTATTCATGATGCATTTAAACATGCACATGTGTGTATCGAGACGTGAGTGTCCCGTGACCTCTGCACATTAATACACACAGTGTGTGTGACAATCTCTCATTAAAGCATCATATCAAACACTAACAGTTCAAGATATTAATGCTGCTGACAGCCCTAGATTTCAGATCTTATATCAGTTATTATTAAATAGTCTTTTTATAGGTATGAACAATGCCATTAATATTTAATATGGCAATAAGATTAAACAGTTAGGCCTCACTTTAACTCCATCAATCATTACAGACGTAGCTCAGTTGTGCAGGGCTATTTTTTGCCCCAACCTTAAATTTGGGGAGATTCTTTGTTGTGTTTTGTTGTCCCAAGACCCAGTTCATTTCTCACAGTGTCCTACATCATCCCAGCAGTGCATGCAAAAATGACGGAATGAATTTTAATGTTATGTATTTTATTTAAATTAAAACAATAAAACATTTCCCAATCTCTAAAAAAATTGGGTTTCAGCAAATTAATTCATTCAACAGCCAAAACTATAACTGTCACAATCATACAGAATCGCCCATAATTATCCCATAATTAAAATGAATCACATTAGAGAGGCTATAAATACGCAGGAAATGCAGTTTCATTTGGTTTAGATTCCCAAAATCTAGCGAGATGCCCATGAAGACTGCCTTTATAGTCATAAATGCAAAAAAAAAACCAAAAAAAAAAAAAAAAAAAAGAGCAAGAGAAAAAGGAAGCAATGACATTTTTCCCAGGACACTGACCCGAAAACAGCACTGCAATGAGTTCAGTGGAAAAAACCCCATCTAATGTGACAGAGGAAACACAAGACATGCTGTCCTGCTGGATTCAAACTCCGAGCAGAATGTGTGACCGCACAGAAAACATTCAACTGGGCTTAGATCCAAAGCTTAGTGACACGTCTGTTGCTTTCGGTGTTCAAGAACGTGTTCTGTTGAGATTTTAGCCTGCTTCACTCGGCTCTAGTGAAGAGTGAGGCTGGACTGATCTCAGCAGACATCTTGAGCTGATCAATGAGAGGAAAAACAAATGTAAACATCATGACATTAGCGCTCTAGCTGCTCCAGCGTGAGATCAGCGGCCGAACACTTCCAGCTGTTTGGATCTAACATGACATCATGGCATTCCCACCCATCTGAGGCGGACCCGAGGCCTGCGCCGGGACACACGTGGACCCACAGAGGACTGGAGCACTCCAACACAAAAACACGAGCCAAAGGCGAGAGGAACAACATGAGTCCAGATGCACTCAGATCAGCACTGGCACCACACACACTCATCTGATGCACAGCAAGGAGACTCTCAAAGCCCTCTACACTGCATCTTCATTCACCACTGCAAACATGAACAGGTTTGGATTATTTTGATTTTCAAGGAGCTCAGATTCGTTCATATTTAAGACATGTAGGCTAAATTTGCTAATGAGGTTTAAGTAGAAAAACGTCCCATGAGCAAAGGCTTGAAAACACAGAGCTTTAGATAATCTGCGCTGCCATCTGTCCCACACTGACTTGTATTTTTGGGTGCTGAAAAAAAACAAACTGCAAAAATGTTCATATCATCCGTTTGGCGTCCCGTCGGATTCCAACATCAGGAGATTACAGAGGAAACCAACACAGCCTCAATCACATTATGAAACAGACAACGACAGACAGACAAGAGGAAAAAGCTCCTGTGGGTCAATCCTGAGCCAGTGAACACAATTCAGATCCTCAAACGTGCTCCAAAACTGTGATTATGTCATTCTGTTTGATGACACTTCAGCTTTCACTCACAGCAGAGTATCATTTGTTTGCATGAAAACACCATCACATGTCTGCAGATGTTTCGAAAACACGCTAAGATCATACAGCTTACTTGTTTATTTCCAGTTATTCTGCTTTGAAATGTTTGTTTTGTCTCTTTTAGTTTTGTTTTGTGAAACTCCACCCACTGCCAATTAGCCCTGGTTGCCAAAAACACAGCCTACTGCAGTCATGGAAGCCAACAAATCAACTAGGTCACAGGTCACAGAGATTCATCAAAAAAGCTTTGAATAAAACAAGCATAAATCAACTCATAGCGTAGGGCAGTTGTGTTACATTTCCTCAATCTGGCAACCCGTGTGAGTGATGAGCAGGAAGAAACAATATTTGGAATTTGGACCAGTGTTTCCCACACAGACCATTTAATTCTGCCCGCCACAAATTCAACACCGACCAAAAAACAAAAACAATACCAACCGTCACATATTGTGTTTTGTTATTTTCTATTTAGAACGCACAGCAAATTCGCTCAACTGCATTTCCTTCCCCTGCTCGCTCTTCATCTCTTCCTCACACACACACACACACCTGTCTGGATCGTCTGTGGAGAGAAGACGGCTGGTGAAAGGTTGGTATCTCGTGAACACTTGTAACACACAATCACAGATTTAAAAGTGCTATAAAATATCTTATATTCTGAATACAAGAGTTTCAGTGTGTTGATGTTACTGTAAGTCCCGCAAAATTTCTAAATCCCTGGTAGCCCTTCGGGAAGGCACTCTTCAGTTTTTGGTAGCCCAAAATAATTTTCTTTATCTTCAGGTAAAAACAGACCTCAGGAACAAACTCCAAGGAGAACACCTGGCAGCTTGCCTATCCATGGACCCTGTCCTGAGGACTTTCCATATGATAGGGCTTTAGAATCTTTTTTTAGGAAGCCCCGCAAAATAAGGTGCCCTAACAAGACTGTGCAGCAAGTAGGCTTTTGTACATGATGTTAAATTAACGTAATAAAGTTCTGTGTAACCAATTATTAACACTTTTTTGAATTATTAACCTTTAGGAATTAGCAAACCCCTTTAGGGGATCCAATCGTATCCCTCATCCGATAATTTTTTTCATCTGCGAGTTCTTGACATTCTCTCTAATCTTAACATGCAGTACACAGGATTTATGGTAAGATATATAATATATATTGGTGTGTATTGACCACTCAGTGTTTGGTAGACACAGACGGTGCAGGAAAAAGTGACACCAGTTAAAATGAGTTTGTCAAGTTCACACTGGTTGGTGTGTGTGGACTGGGATTTGTCAGAGGAAGAGCAGAATAAAGCTGTTCATATAGAGGACAAATCAGCCCTGACAAGGAGAAAATCAGACAAAGAGACACACACACACACACACAGAGCGTGGACTGAGACGTGCTGTTTGCTCTGCTCTGCATGAGTATTGTGCTGGGCTCTGGTCTCTCATTAGCGCAGCGGGCGGAACAAACCGGTCTCACTGGGAGGACTCCACTGCCACAGGTGCACACATCCCTCAGTAACCCATCACCAGCACTTCACATTACACTCCTGCCACACCAACATCATCCAAGAAATAAACCAGCCATCATATTTTACTGGTCAATTGATATTAATTCTTTTGATAGCTAGATATAGTTTCAGTGATTTATGCTTTTGCTATGTTTAAATTATATTTATTTTTCACATTTACTAATACGTTTAGGCCTAATAATTTAGAGCATTAAACAAAATGTCAAATAAATATTTCATTAGTTTTACAGTCTACACATCCACTGCTGCATGTGGCAAAGTTAGCAGGGTCAGTGAAAAAAAGATGTAATCGAATCTAATCTACAATTAGACTTTAGAAGAACCTCTGATATTGTGAGTATGACAGGCCACAAACATACAGTCTGTTCTGCACAGTCCACTGCTACTCCTTCAAACTCAAGTGTTCATCACTCTGAATATTTTTTTGGGTGTGTGCAGGCCTCAGAATCACAACGAACGGTCGACCAAAAACAATCAGCTCATATCTGGCACTTCTTTTATTTTGACAGCACAGAACATGAGCTCCAGACTCCAGCTTTATTAATGTACTGTCTTTGTTTTAGATGTTCATTCAAATAAACTGTAAGTGTAAAGTATTCTCGTCAGTCTGTCCTCCTCTCATCCCTTCATTCAGTCGGCAGCACAATGGCTCTTTCACAGACAGTGTGTCCTGAGCTTCACCTGCAGAGATATCAGAGAGCTGACCGGAGAGGAGGAGGCAGACCGCCGGAACAAGACGGCACTCAACGGCATCAGTGTCAACAGAAACAATTAGCATTCACCGCCATGAAGAGCCAGAGACCAGCCCCTGATCAGAGTGAGGGAAGCTCACCTCTCCTGAGCTGCTGTAAACACTAATATCTGTATACTTATCCTGCTTGGTGTGATCGGTGCTAAGACGACATGAGGTCATGACGGGCCACCATCACCGGGGAACGGTCAGCATGCTACAGAGTTATTGTTCAGCCCCACGAAAGGCACAAAAACCTTCTAAAGTTCTTGTGCACTATGTTCCTCTCTGTGCTCAGTTATGAGTCAAAACACTCAAACAGAACTGAGATTTAAAACTGCTCAAACTATCACACAGATATAAGACGCTCTGTGTTTCTTCAAGAGCATTATTCTGAGCACAGGATGAGCAGATTATTTATGCTCTTACACCTCTGTCATATGTTACTGCTTCTATTATTGTGCTATCCATTAAAAAAAATCTCTTTTCATTTCATAGTATTTATTTATATATAAATACATTTACTTCTTGTTTTAATGAGATGTATTTTGCAACAGTACAATACTTACAATAGAAATATACTAGTATATGTTATAAGTATATACTAGTATACATAAGTATATGTTACATCCTGCTAAAATGTTTTGGGACAAGATGAAAAAAAAAGTTTAAATGGGTATTTGTTTTATTTATCTGTACTTTCGACTTTTTAATTTGATTTCAGCATTATTAGTAATCTGTGTGTGCATTTTCCTTGATAACAAGCAAGTTGAGTCCAACCACTTATATATCGCATCACAATCGTATTTTTCCCAAATCATGCAGCCCTACTTACAATATTTGTTCTCCACTAAATGTTTAGATTTTAATAAATTATCATGCACCTATGCTTTTCTCCGAGTAACCTTTCCTGATGAATTATCCACCGACTAAATTATAATAGTATTTTTGTCATTTATTTTTTTGTTGTCTGTATTCAGCGGAGTGTGTTTAACACACAAAAGAATGATGATCAGGTCAACAAACGGATTTAAAAGAACCAAAACTGTGCTTTATTGGAGGGGTATCAGCAGATCTCTGAACAACAGGGATTGGATTTGATCAGCTCTGAAAACTATTGTATTGTTGTATCCCTACACATGAGGCTTTTGTGGCTCAACATCCAGAGACAAGCATTTTAACACTTTCAGTGCCAGTGGGTTTTGGTTAAACACTTGAAACAAGGTCAAGCTCAAAACATCTTCACGTTTCATTCAATATCATAACATATAACGCAATCAGTAAAAACCACTCTAATTACGAGTCATCTGATCACATCTTCCAGATTGCATATAATCAGTTACTCCTCTGCACTGGTTAGTGTGGACGGCCACTAACGCTCCACACAGAGAGAGGATTTGCAAGACAAATTCAGCAGCACTCTACAGGACACCAGCAACCGATATCAGGCACCGTGATTTCAAGAGAAACGCATTTTATCCAAATGACTTCTTCTCTTGGGCTTCAGGTGAAAGGTTGGCTCTCTAAATTGGCGTCCTGTGGATAAGCCGTTTTTAACTACGCTTGGGAACAGGCCAAACCCCCTGCCGCTCCTCCGCTCTGCTTCTAATCAGTCTGAAGGAACAGCTGATCCGCTCTCGAGTGGTCTTACTGTCGCTGAGCGAGCTGGAAATGTCATTCAGACGGCCCATCGGCTCTCACGCACAGTCCTGCTGCAGTCATCACCCAGTTCAGACCCACAAACCCTTTACCCTCACTGGTTTGGGGAGAGCTGGAGTGGACTGAAGTCTCGCTGCATGATGTAACGACGGTGTCTCTGAGGCCCAGTAGCTCTCACGTAGATATTCCCACAACCCTTCCGAATGGTTAAGCAATCGCTGTCCCAGCATGCCCCAGAATGAGAAGGGCACAGAGGCTCTCCGACAGGAAGCGCACCCTCAGACCTGTCCTCGTTTCCACCCACCTTATTAAACAACAGCAGAGTGCTTCAGCGCAGTGATGTGTGAGAGCTAGCACTGTTTGATCACTGAGAGTGGACAACAGCTGCTGGTAAAGTCAGCCTTTATTATGGCTCTTTGAAATCACTCTTATTTTTACCAAATACATTTTTATTGTTTTCAGAGTTTTAATTGAATCACGTTTGTAATGGTGAAACGTTAGGGTGGACTACACATTTACACCGCAGTGCTTTAACAGTCAAGCACACATATAGATTATATCATCATTTGATGACGTGTACAATTCTGTGACTATACTACCCAGAAAGTGCCACAGACTTGGTAATGTGACCGGGTCGATGTTGTGGCTCTAGTTTATGATGTTTGTGTCTGTATGAACAGACGTGTATCTCTGCAGCACTGCATCTGTCTTTGACGCGGAGAACAGTATCAAGTTAATGATTAGTCAAAGGATGATGTCAGCTGTAACGCACAGAGACTAGTTCCACAGGGACCCTGTCAGGAAAACAACTCACCTCAGAGACCCAGCACTGCATTAACACAACCATCAAACACCTACAGCTACCTCTCTGCACTCGCCTCACAAACTCCAGAAAACAAAAATCTGCTGAACAGGTCCACACCCTCAAAGCCATGCCAGATGTAGAGGAGTTCGTTTCTTCATCAGATTTGGAGAAGGGCTGTATTGCAATTGCTCTGCAGCGAATGGGTGCCGTCATTCATCGGTCTAGCACATACAACATGTATTCTGTATTTTGAACGCTGGATGGAAATATAAGTATCTATTGTTTATCATACTGACAGGTTTTGATTCAGTGGAGCGTTGGTCTAAATAAACTCAAAACTGAAGCATCTTCAAGAGTGTGTTGTGTAACTCTGCAAGATTAGAAAAGCTGTTAAAATTATGTTTGTGGGCGGGGTCAACATGCAATTATGTTACCGGTGACGAGTAGAATTAGTAATCTGAGCGTGAGCGGGGCAGCGCGACAACAAAATTCGATAGAACCTATCGAATCCTCGGCTTGTGTGTCCCGGCTCTGATGCGTGTCTGTTGTTGAACCACAAAAAAATAAGTTTTAGAGATGGTTTTTCCCCCTCTAACAGGTGGTCGCACCGGTGAGACCTCAGATTTTGTTTAGTCGCACTATTGAGAAATTGAGGTCGTACTCTAGAACCCTGCTCTGGAAGATATTTATAAAAAGCTCTTGACTTGATGCAGGGTGACATGTGGGAGACTCAAAACAAAGCAGCATATCTGTCCTAGACTGTTATCAACCAAAAGAAAACGATACTGAGTAAAACCCACAGCAATGAGGGTGCAGATCAAACGAATACATGCACATGTATTTTAGAGATCGCTGTTAGCTGCACATGGGTCAAATAACACCCTATACTCAGAACCTTAAAACACAAGCTAGGGGTGGGCGATATAACCAAAATCTTCTGTCGTCACGGCAGAAACAATTTTCTACCTCAATAACGATATACAGCACGATATAGCAATTTGTATCTAAAAAAATGCACAAATAAAAATTCAAACACAAAGCAACCGTTTCATATAATGTACGTTTATTTAAACTGAATTGCAGCAATACTTTTACAGCAATGCATCGTAATGTTTTTTCTGAGAACAACAGGTACTATAGCGCACCAAGAGGGTGGTCGCCAAATCTAGTGACAAAGTCAACAAGTTGGCAACACTGCTTGAAGTTAATGTTAATTGCGTTACATGCAACATCTCGTGATCTCAACCGACCAAAAATCTCTATCGGTTGACAAATTTCTCCCAGGTTAATCGTGTCTAGCGGTATATCGCCCACCCCTAACACAAGCTAACACTAGCTTAAGTCATGCTGTACTTATGGCACATGATCAACAAACAAGAAACGTGTGAAATTATTGCCACTGTGTGTGTGTTGAGCACTGATAGAAGCGCAGCACGGATCTGACAGATGGTCTGGGATAAACACCGGTGGACTTCACCCAATAGAGATCCATACTCCAGCAAAACCCTGCCACGCGAGCGCACGCTAATCCCTGCAGCTTTAAGGGCCGCAGCAGGGAGGGGCCCCGCGACTCACCTGACGGATTGTTGTTTCACATCATCAAAACAAGCCCTGAAATCCGACATCTATTAAACGACAACAAAAATGTGCACCGACTCATTTCAGTGGCTGTTTCTTGTCAGATATTAGCACGCATCACATGATCCACACTTCACATGCATTAGACAGCAGCAGAAATAATCCTCACAGCAGTGTAGTTCACACACGTCTCTGCATCACGCCGAGTGTAGTGTGATAAGAGTATCTGTAGCATCACTCGGTGTACTGTGCAGTCTCTGTTTAACATCGCACTGGATGTCCTGCATCCAGAAACACTAACCCGCACTGCACTAAGATCTGCTGCACACAACCCAGCTGGAGCCGCCAATCAAAACCCAACCATTCATTTGATCCACATGTTATTCGTTTACCTGCATGACCCTTAATCACCAACAGAGTACTTCAGATCTCTGGGATTTCAAGGGAATACATTTAGATTAAAGGGTCCAGCTGACATCATCACCCAAAAAATACATTTCTGTCTTCACTTACTCACTATAATGTTGCTACCTTCAACTAAACATAAAAGAAGAAGTTTTAAACCATCTAAACAGTTAGCCCCTGACTGCAAACACCGTATATAACAGATGTGTGTTTAGAAATCAGTGTGCACGAGTTGTTTGGTCGCCAACATTCAGCAGAAATACATTCATACTGGTTTGAAACATTATGAGGGAGAATAAATGACAAATTTCATTTTCATCTCAAAGTGTCAACTAACCAATAAAAGTGTGTGTGAAAGCTATCCTCTCTGATTTTAACTCCTACAGAGCATGACTCAAACACACACCTCTAGACATTTATGGCGCATTTTAGTCAATGATGGCCAAAACTGTTGCAGCAACTGCTTTTACAACAAGTCGAGAAAAACAAGAATAAGCTCGAAGGCGTGTTTTTTCTTTTGTAAAACGCGCGACGCGAATAAATGAGAGCGCTTGGTTTTCGTCGCGTCGCTCGCGCTGTGTGACGCAAAACGAGCACATCTGGACTGAAGCGGTGACGTCAGAGGACGCTGCAGAAGATGGCGCCGCGTCATCCACATTTATTGCGTATTCTTCTTCAGCGCGGTAAAAAACGACACCGGACCAAAGCAGCGTGTCTTGGGGCGTGTAAAGGTGGCCACACACACACACACACACACTCTCTCTCTCACACACACACTCTCTCTCTCACACACACACACAGAGCTCGCGCCAGCCACGTGCCACTGAATTTTAACGGCAAACAAAAAACAAGTTTAAATGGTTTTAACGGTTTTAACGGTCAGAAACCGCGCCGGTGTTCCGCAGCGTCTCCTCCAGAGGAGTGGATCAGTCACGGTCCCGGCGGGGAAAGAGCTGTTCCAGCACACACACAGCACCGTAAACACCACGACACAGGATTATATCGTTACATAAATCCGCCATATGGATCTGACATGAGTTACGGAGTGCGGGTCCGTATGTTCCGTATTTAACGTACAGCACAGCACCGCTGCACCGTAACATATGGCTTCACGACATTTCCAAACGCTAACAGGCTGTAAATCCCCGATTGAGTGGAGACACGGATTCACAGAGTGACCCTCCCGAACACCGGCCGCCCGCCCAGAGAGAAGCCCGCTCCGGTGTTAATATGAGCGCTCTCCGTGGAATCCTCTGAGGGACCGGAGACAGAGCCGCTCATGATGAAGCTCCTCAATCAGCTCCGTGCGGAATATACACACAAACACTGCTGCTACGATCAAAAACACAGCAAATCGCCGTACCTTATCGGTCCAGACGCGCTCGGTGAACTCTCGGATGTGTCTCCGGTTAAAGAGCCTCGGAAGTGTAAAGTGTAAATTCCCACACCGAGATCTTTCTGGGAGAAAAGCCAACGTAGTGAAACACGCGAAGCCTCCCCTCTACGAGCGCGCCGGAGCCCGCCTCGGCCTCGCTGATTGGCTGGCGGAACTCGAACTGGACTGTCATTGGTGGGACTCGCTGCCTGTTCGAAATTCTCGCCTTCTATTGGTGGGCTCCCAGAGTAGTTTATAATAAGGATGTTGACTACAGAGCCGCTGCGAAGACTTGAAGAGACACAGCGCTCACTAGTGGCCTTCTTTAAACACACGAGAAGAACAGCCTAACAAATGTTCAAAAATAATCCACAGCTTCATTTATTCAGTTGAGCACTTAAGTTTTTTTTTTAATTCTCCATGAAGTTATTGTAAATGTAAAATAAACAGATTAAACATGGAATCTCATCCAAACTGAGCCAAAACTATTTTGTCATTGTTTAATTCCAACGGTGTAAATACCATAGCATGTGTATTTATAGCAATGTGGATTTTCACAGACCGTGAGGATGTGTTTCTACAATTATTACCAGGGTTGATGTAATAAAAAAGAAATCTCTATTCATAACCCTGTACTTTGTGTTTTCCTCGGTATTAAATGACAGAAAACTAGTTAAAGCTGCTGTATTAGTGCTTCTAACACCTCTAGCGTCTCTCTCTCTCTCTCTCTTCTGAATAATGTTAGAATTAACATTAATTAACCTTAATTCTAATGTCTTTCTTTATTCATTTGCCTCTTTTGGCAAGTCATTAAAAATCTATCATGCATTTTTTGTTTTTTACTATTGATGCAAAAGATAACACAAGAAAGTATATACTATATTGTTGTAGTTTGCGTTCATCACTATAGTAGTATGACTACTTTCACTTCTGAGTATCACAGAAATGTGGAAAAGGTCCATAATCTTGACTGTACTGATCAGGATTATCACGAGGGGGTCTTTCAATAGACTTCTCTCTGGTCTAACTTAGTCAGGAGGTCCTGGCAAACAGCGCCCGCTCATAGAAATGTGTTCTCCCTGGCCCTGAACATTTTAGCATCTGCTAATAACTATGGTATTTTGGCATTTTCATAAGGCCGCAGATGGAGTATGTGCAGATTGAATCCACAGGCCATTTGAGTCACTTCTGCAGTGGGTTTGGTGGTGTACTGACAGCTGGAGCATCATCAAACGTACCATCATATTTTATCAACAAATGTGACCCTGGACTGCAAAACCAGTCTTAAATCGCTGGGGTTTATTTGTAGCAATATCCAAAAATACATTGCATGGGTCAAAATTATTGATT
>JAUMHI010000065.1:1815894-1827696 GCA_032359435.1 Enteromius unitaeniatus
GTGTGTGTGTGTGTGTAGGTGTGAAGAAGGCCCCGGCGCCGGACGATGAGGAGCTGGTGAGTCTGAGCAAGCGACTGGTGGAGGATGCTGTGCTGCGGGCCGTGCAGCAGTACATGGAGGAGACCCAGCAGAACGGAGCTGCTCCGAGAGATGAGGCCCCGCCGGGGGCCCCCAACAAACTCAACGCCACCAAATGAGCGCTCAAGCTCCGAGCCGCCCCCCCTGAGCCCACCGGAGGAGAGCCACAAACGTCTCCACCTGCCAGCGGCGTCAGAGAGCCGAGAGCGCTAGAGCTGAAGAGAAGGGCTGCGGAGCTCCACACACTCCCAGATCAGACCGGGTCTCTGCACACACACAGACCTCTACCGCTCCACTGTCTGTCTGACCTGGCTACTCTTGATTTTGATGATCCCTTTTCTGTTGCCTGGGGCTGGGAAGATAAATCAATGCAATTGAGAAAGGATTCAGCATCGATTCTGAGCTTATATTGAACAGCAGATGGATGCTTTAGAAACAGCTGTTACTCTTCTCTCTTTCAAATCCTTACACACACTTGAACCTGAAACAATCATTCCTAAAGTTGGAAAAGCTGAAGCTAAAGTTGAAGAGAAGGGCTGTTTACATTAATCTGGTGTCATAAAATCATTCTGAGGCGAGGTGAAATCACGGACTCGGATAAACACAACAAACAGTTCTTCGGCGCTCTTCTTCAGTATTTCAGTGTGTCGAGAAAAACTAGAGTAGAGCACCATCTGCCGATAAATTTGCTCATTCCAGAGAGAATCGACATGCATTCAGAAGATCTCAGGATCAGTCAACAAATCAATTCTCCATCGATTTATCATCACAGCCCTACTGTTAATTCTAATTAAGTGTGCACCTACAGGTCCGTTAACTCTCACGAGAGTATTAGTAGTAACTAGTGCTGTCAAACGAGTCATTAAGATTAATTAGCATCCAAAATAAAAGGTTTTGTTTACATAATACATGTGTATGTACTTATATCTGGTATGAGTATATGAATACACAGGCATGCATGTATGTATTTAAGAAATAATGTTATATTTATATACAGCTTCAATTGTATGAATGTAAATGTATACATGTAAATATTTTCAAAATATATACTCTGTGCCTGTATCTTCATATATCCTCACACATTCTGCTGGCTATATATAAGTTTCCTAGTAGATGTCAACTTATTCTAACTCTACCTCTACTAATACTCTGATGAGAGTTGCAGTGTTAGTTACCGTCAACAGAAGGCGTTAAAGGGAGCATCAAAATGAAGTAAACCTCTGTGTTTATCTGTGCCGGATCGCTGCTAGTGTCCGGAGGCGTTCGAGTGTGTCAGTGTCGCTCTGTCATCCTCACATCTGACCATCCCAGAGAACTGCTCATGAACTGCAGGCCTGAAGCCCGATCCGAAGCAGAGCTGCTCGCCGACTGCTGTGTGTAACCCTGCATACGTGTGTGTCCCATGACGATGTGTGTGTCGTTTGTGCCGTAGGGTGTGTGTTTGCTCAGAGCAGAATGGATCAGGAGAGAGAGCGCAGGCGGACGCAGCGAGAGGCCGTCAAGACACTGTTAGCACAGGAAAAGATTCGAGCTAAGATCCGGCAGGAGCTGCACTCAGCCCTCAGAGAGAGTCCACACTGAAGCTCACACACACACACACACACACGCACACTGACGGAGGCCGGCCTGAAGTAAGCTTACTGTATGATTTTTGTGGGAATTCAAATGTATATGAGCTGATTTGTTTTTGATTTGAGCGTTTGATGTCTATAATGCTTTAGATAAGCAGCCACAGTGGCCTTAGAGAACTCACACCTTGTATTATTGCTGAAGAACATGTCCTTTCAGTTTCCTTTCTTTCACAGATACCTACTTTCACCAAAATGTGTATTTTTATGCTCCCTATCCTGGTCTTTCAGTTCGGCCGTATCCATGTCGACGCCATTCATGTAAACAGTACTATGATGTCATTGGTTTAACGTTTGGTTTCTCATCTGCCATCTTTTTTACTCTTCAAAATAAAGCAGGAGATGACAGCGAGTGGACGTGATTCATTCAGTGTTAGTGCTGCAGGTTGGGATAGTTCTGGTGATAGTTCTGTGGATCAGTCTGGTGTCTCACAGTCATATGTTGGCAGGTTTTTCTGAGAGCTGCTCTCAGCTACATTTGCAACGCCTCCGACTTCACGTCTGACTATTTTTTCCCCCGTCCTCTGAATTAAGCATATTGACTGGCGTCTGCCGGGTGTGAGAGAAATCAAACACGTCTGAGGCTCGGGAGCTCTGACTTGAGGTGAAGCCGTCACAGGCAGAAATGAGATTCGGCTTCTTAAGGCCTGTTTGGTAATTATTTCTCAGCAGGAGTCTGTAGAAGAATGATGGCATGGGTAAAACTCAGGAACTCAGATGCCAAATAATTCAATGAGGACAAGCTTTTAAAACTTTTGCCACATCATTTGTATAATATACAGTATGTGTCGAATGTTTTATGTCAATCATAAATTGACATATAAACATACACGTTAAAAGAAAAAGAGCTTAATGCTTTGTATTGCAAAATATTTCAAATGTTTCAAATGAATGCTGTTCTTCTGAACCTTATATTCATCTCACAATCCTGAAAAATAAACTGTATCACTTTTAACAAAAATATTGGCATTTTTCAACATTGATAAGAATCAGAAATATTTCTCGAGCAGTATATGATTACGATTTCTGAAGATCGTGTGACGCTGAAGACTGCAGTAATGATGCTGAACGTCACAGAAGTTTTTAGTATTACACTTTAACACAGAAAACTGTATCAAATGATTATATTTCACATTTTGACTGTGTTCAGAGAATGAGCTCTGCAGTAAAGTTGTCACGCTCTTTATAATAGCTCCTTTCAAGCGTTCACATGATGTGCCTTTTGATGTGTGATGGTGCTGAGGATCTCTTCAAAACACACGCTTACAGGGAGCTCAAATGAAAGAGGACTTGGAAAACACCCTCAGCTCTTCCTCCTGGTGAGATCAGAGATGCCAGACCATGTCAAAACAGGAAGCAGTTCGGCCCAGGCGTTTCTCCTGAGACATGGGAGGAATGTTTCAACCCTAAACCACAATTAAATCACCTGTTCCCTGCCTGTGGGAGCGGCGTAAAATCACATCTGATCCCTCTGAGAAATGATCTCCGTCTCTAACATGGCCTGGAGACCACGAGTGAATCAGACGAGGCTGTAGAGCAAGTGTAAGAGCTGTCCCAGCTGCTGTTATCTCAGTCTATATGGCACATTCTCTGCCTGATTTTTATGGGTTCATCTGAACTATTAATAAATCACTGGTTGAGGGCTCAAAGTACCACAGAGCAGCTCTTCCCACAAGAATATACAGCCTGATGTGTGTAACATTTTAATACATCATGTAATAACTCAATTAAAAAAACAAATGAACACAATCGAATCAAACTCCATTAACACAATTCATAAAAAAAATTGATGTTAATGCTGTTAAAATGTGTTATATTATAATATATGACCCTGGAGCACAGAAGCACAGTTATATCTGTAGACAACAATACATTATTATGTATATAACAAAATTATATTTTTTCTTTTATGCTAAAAATGATTAGGATATTATTTAAAGGTTGTGTTCCGTGAAGATATTTTCTACATTTCCTACCATAAATATATCAAAACTTAGTATAAAATTGTGGTCCAGGGTCATATATGTATGTATAAACTAACATTTATCTTTCGAAACATTGTGCAACAATCATTCAAAGTGTTTGGTGGCTGAAGGTCAGATTGAATATGGATTAACAGTAAATATCATTATTAAAAAAAAGGTTAAAAGTTCAATCTTCTTTCACAGTATTTATTTTTAACACACAGCTCATGAGCAGGAAACGGTTTGTATGTGCCTCTGTACTGTATATCTAATCATCATCACAGCTGCTATAAACACATACTGATGTCCTCGGTCAGCGTCATAAACTCATCGCTTCTAATCTTCAGCGTGATTCACAGCTGAGTTATGATGCAACATTTATTGTTCCACCTTTGAGTGAAGATGTGAGTTTGATGCCAGGATGTTCTGGAGAATCTCTGACCTGAGCTATTTTTATATATTATTATCCATCCCACTGCCATAGCAAGCGTTTTCAATTCATTCCTATGGAAGCTGCACTTAAACGCTCAGGCGGTGCATTATGGGATAGAAAGCGTTCAGCATTCCTCAGCTTTATGCAAATATTGAGCGAAAAACAGTGGGTGACAACGAGTCACTGTGAAAAGCAAAGCAAAATTTTGACGTGTTTCAGAGTGAGCTGAGCTGAAATCACTTGTCATGGAAAACATTATATGCAAAAGTAAAATTCATTATGACTGCTGACAAAAAACATCTGTTTTGAAGCTGGGATGCTGGTTTAGGCTGGTCAGCAAAAGAGACCAGATTAAACCAGCGTCCCAGCTTTAAAACAGATCTAAGCATATGCTGGGTTTTTCACCAGCGAAAAGAAGAAGCTGATTGGGCGGCGGAGCTTCTCATGGTCCAGGACAGATTTAGGATGGATGGACATTTCCAGCGTTCCTGATGACCTCCATATGTGGATTCAGTCAGAGTCTGTTTACACCTGACCAGTTCCAAAAAAAAAGAAATAAATACAGTTCAGTCTGTTTTTATTAATAAGATTGTATCATTCTGTGAATATAAATATTACAAAACTTTTATTTTAGCCAGATATAAAATTCATATTGATAAATAAACATCATATTGAAATAAATTTTTTCACTGGTGTCACAAATTTAAGGAATGTCACATTTTATTGTAATGACCAAAATGATTCAATAGCAAAGCTTTAGTCAAAAATCGAAACAGATGAATGTGTTTTTGGTCATTAATTCAGTATTTTACTGCAGACAGTGAGGTTGGAAAAACAGGGTTGTAGATTTAATACACTCGGTTTTCCTTTCTTCCACGTTTTCACGTTTTACGTTTTTTTGTAACCGTAATAAAAATGAGTCGGTGTGAATATTTTACTCTCTTACCTTGGCAGATCTCTAAAGGGTACTTCCCCAGCTTCATCTTTACTGCAAACATGCACACAGATGAGCCGAGTCTAAAGCCTCTGATGTCTGTGTTTGTTTTCAGTTATTCATGAGGAGCAACTTGAGCATCAATGTTTTAAAGCTCATATTTTCCTCAGACAGGCAATGGCGCTGGGCTAGTTTGTTTGGGGCTGCTGGGAAACTGTTGCCAAACACACAGGCTATGTTTAAAAAAAGCTGCAAATCAGGAAGACTGTTCCTCGCCTGTCTTGTTCGTAATGACTGTAACATCGATCTGTCTTTTCGTTACTGCTGCTCCTGAAGCTGTGAGGAGATCCGTTGGGCAGCGAAGAGTAGCTTGTGTGCTTGTAATTACAGCATGATGTCCAAGGTAGAGAGAAAAACATCAGCTCTGACGTCTCACAGGGCTCTGCTCCAATACAAGCTCCAAGGACCTTAAGATGAAAGCAAACGCAAATCCTGCTCTCAGTAATGCACTTAGAGTGGAGGTCAATGGGCCAGGTACCAGAGGATTTAAAAGCAGAAATGTCAAGCTGGTATGTTTGTTAAAGAGATTTGCTGTTATTTGGTCATAAACAAGACATCCAAAAATTCAGCAGAACAACAGAAAATAAGATTTTTAGCTGCTCCTTGGCAGTTCATTTAGTGGCTGCCCATCTTTGAGAATAAAAAAGCATATTAGGCAACTCAAAATTAATAACCACGGCTTATGAACAAATGAAGCAAAATGTGCAAGAAACTGAGCATTATTAACTGTAAACCAGAGAATTTGATTAACTTCTGATTCAGTGATTTTAAGGTATTTGATACTATCAAGTGATACTGAAGTAGAGCCGGAGAAAACAGCACAGAGAGAGGGTTTCCAGAACAGCTGATATTATTCTGCTGTAACAGTAGACTGACTAAATATCTTTTTGATGCTTTGAACCGTAGTGTGAGTCCCGAACAAAGCAGTGTTTCCTGTCAGAGTGCATTAGAGAAGACACTGACAGTATATGAAGCTGCTTTATGCAACTAAAGTATATTATTCTCAGGCCATCCATGTGTATTAGTCTGACTCACCGCTCGTAATGAGAGACACGGGAGTAAAAAAGACAAACAGAGCGAGTCTCTGGTGATGTTAGTGTCTAACAAAGCAGTCGCCCGATATCTGACTTCAAACCCATTAACTCATAGTTAGATTTGCTCCGTCTGGCCCGTTGACCTCCAGCTACTGTCCTCATGCAGAATAGAGCTGTCTTCATTATCAGAGAGGGGTCAGCCAGGTCTCCTTCAAGCCACTCTCATGGAAATTGCTGCATTTGCTTGACATTTGCTCAATGTTAATGTGAATGATTAACACCGATTCATCACGAATGAAGGGTTTGATCTGTTCTCTCCACAAACATCTGCTGACTGTCTCAACACGCATTTCTCATTTAACATGCAAGAGTTGCATCATGCTGTTCCAGGCACCTGCCCGACACTCACTCACTCACGCAGGATCCGTTCTTCATCTGCTTTCACAGCATTTCATATGGTCTTGAACGCAGTATTGGCATTTTCAAGCAACTGAAATATGAACTAGTGTGACATCGTTTCAAATAAAAGTAGGTTTGGAAATTGGAAATCATTGAGATGATGTTTGCTCTGTGTAGACGGGTTCGGTCCTGGAGAGCCTCAGTCCTGCAGAGTTCAGCTCCAGTCCTACTTGAACACACCTGAACAGCTAATCAAGGTCTTCAGGATTATTAAGGTTAGAGGCAGGTGAGATTTTTTTAGGCTTGGAGCTGAACCCCCTGGTTAAGACCTTCAGATTACCATTGGTCTGTGGTAAAGATGTGGCTGTGGGTCACTTGCTCCACCTTCTTTGACGTGAAATCTTCTCCGGTTCATTTCCTTTGGTTCAGTCTATCAAAGTGAGAGGCCAGTAAAACCATCAGCACATTTAAGAACTGTTTTAGAGATGAAACCAAAGTTGTAATCTTTAATAGCAAGCAACACTGGGCGTGTTTCAATCAGCTCCCTTGTTCAGTAGTAAGGGCACTGATCAGGGAGTCAATCAGTGCACTGGAACATTCTCTCCCTGAAAAATCCCACAATGCACCACAAAAACTAGGGAGCATCTGCGCTCAGTTCTGAGAGTCTCCGGCTTGTTTGGGGAAAAGTTTACAATTGAGACAGTATAATGCTCAGGATCTTCAAATTCTGTATCCAGTCCATCAAGTTTAATATCTTCACTGTTTTCAGGGTTTGGCAGATGGCCGAGGGTGTCTGCGAGGATCATTTGGTTTTCAGGACCATACATGACACTGTAGTTGAATCTGTCACTGCGCTGTAGTCACTGTAAAGCATTCACATGATGAAGGATGCAGATGCGCTCCTGCCGACGGATGCTGATCTTGTCTCCATGGAGACCTAAACAGGCCATTATCACGGGCAGCTCTTCTAAATGCATTCGATCAGTGCTGGCGGCGTGTTGTATTTACTCAGTGAGGAGGTGATAGAGGAGTGTGAGGTGAGCCAGAGATCTCCTGAGAGCCCTTGAGAACAGCAGCGGGACTCCACTCATGGCACATTGTTAGTCATTTGATCTGTGCTGCATTCAGAAAGCCATCATGATGTGAAATAAGCAATCAAAATCAATAAAATCTGTAATACTTTAGTATAGGGAGCAATACTCACTATTAACTAGTCATTGATGAACATGCCTATTATTAATATATTGGCTGTTTATTCATATTTAAGCATTTATTTTGCATGAGCATATTCTACACCCCCAATCCTAACTATTGAAATAAGCATCACATGAGGGCTTTATTGAAGCAAAATTCATAATTAATGGTTTGTTGTTAATAATGAGAAGTGGGCCTTAAAATAAAGTGTGAACAGACTTTCATTGACAAAGCATACATATGAACATTCTTCAAAACATCAGGTTTGGAATGAGATGATGTCCTTTTTTATATCAACAATCCCTTTGAAAAGATTAAAAATAACGAGGTGGTGAATTCAGAAAGTAACATTTTACTTGTTTATACATCACAGACCTCATTTTTACAATGTTGGGTCACACTTTATTTTAAGGTGTCCTTGTTACAGTGTAATTATACATTTAGGTACTGAGTAATGTTAATTAACTACATGTACAGTGCCCTCCACTAATATTGGCACCCTTGGTAAATCTGAGCAAAGCTGGCTGTGAAAATAAATCTGCATTGGTTATCCTTTTGATCTTTCGTTCAAAAATGTTTGCACCCCTAGAATTTGTTATGAGTAAAATAGCTCTGAAGTATATTCCTATTCATATTCACAATTTTGAGCACTCCAGGGTGATTATGAACATGAAATTATCCAGCCCTGGCTTCCTGTTTCACAGAAATATGAATAGGAGGGAAAACAAAGCACAAAATCCCTTCATCATCAACACAATGAGAAAAACCAAAGAATATATTTATGATGTGCAGCAAAAGATAATTGAGCTTCACAAATTAGTGAAGTGGCTTTAAGAAAAGAGCTGGAGCAGTGAAAATGACCATTTCCACAATCAGGGAAATAATTAAGAATTTCCAATCAACATACAATGTTAGGATGCTGCGAGAGGATGTGTGTCTCTATCCTCCTAATACACCGCAAGGAGTAAAAATAAAATAGTTGAGTCTCAGCGTCAGACAACCTTTAGAAAAATATTCAAACAGCCTCTACATCAGAACATGTTCATCAGGAGGGTTTAAGAAGAATTCTCCTCGCTCATCTCCAGCATGTTCAGTTGTCAGACAGGACTGAAACTACAAATAAGACTGGCTTCTATGCTCAGATGAAAGTGAAAAATGTGCTTTTTAGCAGCAATCACTCAAGATGGGTTTGGAGAACACGGGGATAAAAAGTACTCCATGTGTACAGTGAAGTATCCTGCTGTGTTTTTGATGTTGTGGGTCTATATTTCTTACAAATCAATAATTCACTGACTCTGTTAGAAATCTTATAGTGGGCCATGGTTGGGTCTTCCATTGGGACAATAATCCAAACACAAACATCAAAGTAAACACAAGAATTAGTCACTGAGCACAAAATGAAGCTTTTGCCATGACTGTCCCAGTCCTCTGACCTGAACCCTGAGTGAGGTGAACTAAAGAGGAGAACCAACATGGAGCTGGTAATCTAAAGGGTCTGGAGTGATTCTGGATGAAGGAATGATCTCTTTTCTCTTATCAGGTGTTCTCCAAACTCTTCAGGCATCACAGGAGAAAACTCAAAGCTGTTATCTTGGGAAAAGGACAAAGCAATAATTGTGTGCCAATAATTGTGGCCCACAAGTATTGGAGAAAAACCTTTATTTTTTTCTCCCCATTTTCAATTGTTTTACTTCAATGATATGTTAGAATGTTTGTGAATTTTTTTAATGAAAGATCAAAAGGATAAACAATGCAGATTTATTTTCGCAGCCAGCTTCAGATTTACCAAGGGTGCCAATATTAGTGAAGGACACTGTGGGCTACTTACTACAGAGTTAGGGTTTGTTTTAGGGTTACTTGCATATAATTATGCATAATGTATTGTTATTATAATAGTACATGTAACATGTAACAAGGACACTTTAAAGTGTAACCAGTCGTTGCAAATAAAGCAGGGGTGTCAAACACAATTCCTGGAGGGCCGGAGCCCTGCCTCATTAAACACACCTGACTCAACTAATCAATCCTTCAGGCTTAATTGAAAACTGTGTTGTATGTGTGTTGAAGCAGGGCTGGAACTAAACTCTGCAGGGCTGTGGCCCTCCAGGAACTGAGTATGACACCCCTGATTTATCTAATGAGTGTACTTGTGATTGAGAATGAACGAAAGCACACAAAAATCATGCATACACCTGTCTTCTAGATGTGAAATATACAATCACAAATGATCCTGATACTGTGAGCAGCTGATCGGTTTCAGATGTCTGCATGTAAACTAATTAATATTTTTGACATATAATAAGGTGCCAATCAACGTCCAAAGCAAATATTCATTTTTGAATAGCAAGCTGTAGGTGATGATGTGTAAGGTTGCCAGGTTTTGACCGCAAAACCCTCCTAGTTGCTACTTAAAAATAGCCAAATTACTTTTTCTTTTAATGGGGTTCCCCTGATAAAGGTCTCATTCCAGGGGCTAAATATCATGTTATTGGGGTCACTTCAACCCATCGTCATGACAAACATCCCACGAAAAGAGCATTAAAGCAGCACCATGGACTTGGCAACACTGATGATGTACTGTGGAGGAGGCGGGCTTTGGAGAGGGATTTGCAGGGAGAGTGAAATCTTATGTTTCTCCGAAATCATGTAGCCTACCTTTACATTTTTAAATACCTGCAGTACTTGGACACCGAAAAATGCATATGGTAGCCTACACCCTGAAGTGACCGAAGCACTTTTCATATCAAACATGAACACACACTCACTCTAAGATCAAATCTGTGCATACACACATTTTGTTCGTTTTCTAAGAGTCTCACGCTGATGGTCTCAGTCTGAACATTAGAGCATTAGTAGTTCTGACTAATACTGCTGTTAAACAGTAGCTGTGTTTAGTCCCCTACAGTTTCTTACATAAGAACTGAAGTCCTGAATCAGCCTGAGCAGCTTTACTCTCCACCTGACGCCTGATGTCTTGTTGTTAATAGCAGTGTTGTGTGACTCAGCATCAGTAAGATCTGTTTAAACATCTCATCATGTTCACAAATATCCACTTAACTGCTCCTCCATAACCCAGCGGCTATAACAATAAACACTGAAGCCTCGTCCCGAACATCTCTGCAGCCACAGGGGGGTCATTACATGCCAAAAATCAGTGCTAAAGGAGCCACGGGCCCTCGAGGACCCATTGAGCTGTGCTAGCAGCTACAGAGACTTCTCTACAGTCATTTGCTTGTCAGAAACCAAATGCTTACAGTTATGAAGTGCTGCCAAAAACTGGCTTTCAGTGAGGAGTGGTACTCAGAAAGCTAAATATAACTGTCCATATGGCATATTGCAAAAGAAGCATGAAACGACTTAGTGTTCAGTTTAACACAAACGAAATAACTCAAAGCATGTTTCAGCACAATGACAGGTCAGGTCTTCATTAACCCAGGCCTACAGCCCTCAACAGTTATGTGTCATACATTAAAGCACTGGCATTTAAGATTTTAATAGAAAACTCAGTTTTGCTATGCCTTCAGTTAATAAGTATTATACTTAAAATTATTTCATACTAAGTATGGTTCAAATATATGTATATATTTACTGACATATCGCTTATTTAATGATATTAAACATATTTTAAACTTTATATATTAAAAAATATAGTCATATATTAAAACTTGACTTGCATTTGTTTTTCTTGCACAAAGCACAAGTGTTGTAATGCCACTGTTAATAAGGATTTATGATCTCTGTATATTAAATGCATAGGTCCCACTTTAAGTGTCCCTAATAGCTGTGTACTTCCATAGTAACTAGATGTGTGTGTAGTATATAACCACAGTATAAGTACACACCGTACATAGTATCTACAGCTGTGATATTTCTGTAACTACACACATGTAACACCCCTCAGAATGGTGTGTGTGAGTATAAATGTGTAACAGGACATTGGTAACAACACTTTTTTTCACTTCTCTAAGTAGTCATGTAACAGGAATCACAGAGCTACATTTAGTAACAGCAGTGTGTATAAGAGTAACTGGAACAGGGGGTGATCAGGGGGTGTAGTTGGGTAGGTTTAGGGATATGT
>JAUMHI010000065.1:1864460-1889189 GCA_032359435.1 Enteromius unitaeniatus
AATCACTTTGACTAACTGCACTGGCAATAAAATAAAACCGGTTTGATTAAAAATCGAAATGTTACATTTATAAATATTACATAAATTGAAACAGAAATGATTAGTTTTTTACATTTCTTACATTAATGGCACTAATGAAGCACCAATTAGTGACTATATTTACTTTCCGAAATATTGGATTTCAGCAAACATATTTCGCTTGTTATCAAAAAAATAATCTACTCTAGAAGGATTTAGCTGTTATTGATTCTATTTGTATGTCTACCGGAAGTTAAGTTAGGGTCACAAAAGCACGCATGCGCAGTAAAGCTTGTTTATGTTGTTGTCGTTGAAACCGTCTTATAAGATTTCTGAAAACCATATTTGAAATCACCAAAACAAATGAGTAACGTGAAGCCGCAGGTCCAGAGGCCCAACTGCATGCTCAGACCTGTGGCTTTTTCAGACAGTGCCACCTGCTGTTTGGATGAACACTTGTTTAGTACCGTGTGTACCGTAGTAATGTTGTAATAATGTAATAATAAACATGGTGTTCGTTATGGACAAACAACAGAACACCACTCGGGTTCAGATCAGGGGGCCGTTCCTCCCAATCACACCCCTCCAGGTATCACTATCATCGGTCACGTGAGCGTTGAAGTCCCCCAGTAGAACAACGGAGTCCCCAGTTGGAGCACTTTCCAGCACCCCTCCCAGAGACCCCAAGAAGGCCGGGTACTCTGCACTGCCATTCGGCCCGTAGGCACAAACAACAGTGAGAGACCTAACCCAGACCCGAAGGTGCAGGGAAGCGACCCTCATGAGCTGAGACTCAACCAGGAAGTCTGTTTGCTTTTAAATAAAATTGGTATCTTAAATATAAATTATGAATATGGAAATATGAATTGAAAATGGAAGGAAATAGGAAAACTAAAATCACCAGAAGGTGGCACCATGTCACTGTTTTATTATTTTATGAATGCATTAATTGCATTAAACTCACAGAACATTGCTGGCTAACCCATATAAAATAAACATGCTGATTTACAATAATTAATGATTCATACTACAACAGATAAGAAAAATAGTAAATTGAAGTTTTTTTTAAGATAAAAAGTTTCTAACATTTCATAAAAAAATTTTCATTTTCCAAAACGATTCCCATTCCCAACGATTCAAATCTCACCAAAATATATGAACTATTATAATTTACATAAAATATAGATGTGTGGCTTTCAGCTTCATCTGCTGGTGTTTCTGACACTGATTTATATACAGTTTCAGCTCATATTTCTTCATATTAATTGAGTTTTATTGTTGTATTTATATTTCTGTGTGTGGTAGTCCTATTAATTAGTAGTAACTAACACAGAGGCCTATAACAGCCCCTCACCACAGAGCTGTGCTCGGTCATCTGAGTTCAGAGACCAGGTCACTTACAAAACTATCTAGATTTCATCCTAAAAGTCTATGCATGCACAAAAGATATTTTTTGCATCGGCACAAATGTTTACATATTTATACATTTAAAACCTGTGCAAAAATCCCTTTATAAACCTTGGTCATGGGGAGATTGTGTATATGTGCATCTACACCTCGTCTCTTCTCTGAAATAACATATACTCAGCTTATAATGTCTAGTTTACTATCCATAACCACACCAAGGAATTGCAGTGTGATGATAACAACCTCTCCCTCATGAAGATATGGCTCTGGTTTCTTGTCAGAAAGAAATGAATAGCCCTTCATACTTTGAGTATATCAGTATTGGTTGGTTTAAAAGTAGTTTACATCTTAATATCAGGTCACAGGCTTTATTGATGAGAAACTCAACTTTGAAAGTAGAATCTGTTTATAAGGAATTTTATTCTCAGTGCACTTGTATGTTGTGCTGCTACTGTGTGATGTGTTTTGTAAGTATTCCACGGTATGACACCACGGTTAACAGATCAAGTCAAAGGTCAACACGGTCTCACTCCAAACTCAAAGCTGCGACTCCTCCATTGTTTTAAGTTGTTTGTCTTGGTTTAATTATTTGCAAACAGTTGTTAAAAAAAATATTTTATGTAAATTTATATTTGCATTGGTGCGCCAAAACCTACACACTTCTCAACAATTTGAAAAACACACAACAAAAATATAGGTGCAGCCACAGGTATTTATTGCAAATACTGACCATGAACAAGCATTATGAAAGCGTTACAAGCAAGTCGTGCTGCATTCCAAGTCTTCTGAAGCCATATGATGTCTTTATGCAAAGACAAGTATTTTAATTTTTTAAAAATTATGAATTTATATCATTTTGGTAATAACTTTATGCAACTTTACACCCTTTAGATCTCCATTAATGAGAGTGGAATATTAAATGTATATTTGTAAATCAACATGAAAACAGTTTAAAATCATTGCTTTTACATAAATGTTCTCACTCCAGGAAAAACAGTTTGTACAAATGCTTTTGCGTGCAGGTGCGCCAGTTTTCAAATCAAAGACCACCTGTTGTGTAGGAAGTTGAACGCCCTTTTTTTTGCATACCTAATGCAAGAAAGCTGGTCAGAAGTAACTATACTGAAAAACTCACCCATGTATAGAAATATTGTCATGAGCCGGATTGGATTTTGGGGTTGCTGTCTTGTCTGGCTCTCAGCTGCTACCTCAAGCGATCAAGCACTCGCTGATTGAAGCAGCACCTGTCTTCGTTTCTGCGTTCTTCCTTCCTTCCATCTGCCCTGGCATTCTTCGCCAGATTATTATGTCTGAGAGTGGAGCACAGTTGTTGTGTTTTTTTACCAGCCTTCTTCATCACTAAATGCTTGTTGTGTGCAGAGACCTTCCGTATCAGTGAGGAGCTTGATCTGAAATAGTGACCGTACCTACAGGTTTAGGACAAAGACAAACATAGTCACATCATTTCTCCTGTAATTAACAGTAATATGCCAGATTTTTTGCAGACATTTCCTCAGATCTCATAGAATTTGAGCAGCCATTATTGACGTCCACGCCGCTTTGTGCTCAGTCGGCCTGAACACGTCTCGGTCTGTCTGCAGTAGTGTAAGACACGTGGACTGGAACAAATTGCATCACGTTTAAATACACTGAATACAGAAACTCAGACGCTGATGTTTTCAATAATGCTTTGAGATCAAGAATAAAGCTTACTCCATTGAAGACACCAGTTCTTGTGTAATTCACCTTTGCTACTCAGTGCTTTCTAAACAGTTTAAGTGATTCACCCACATAAAATGATTCATCCTTGGCTGTTAAAACAGTTTTATACAGAACCATCACAACTGCGATCTCAATCTGCCCTCCCTGGCTGTGTTGCATGTCACATCACCATCGTCAGCGGAACAAATTTGTTTATAATTTCATCTCAACAGCTTCATATTGCCCTTCTTGAGATTGTTGCTGTGGATACGTCTCCGAAACTCATGAATCTGTGATCAAAATTCAACCATTGCAGATCTTTTTTTTGTCGCCTGTCTCAAAAGGACCATCCCCTGTTTTCACTGGTTACACCACAGAAGGAGAATTCATTAACAGCCCCCGCAAATAATGAGGTTCAATCCTGTGGCACAGTCACACCATGCACGGTGTCTCAGAGCGCTGACACAGGAGTAACTGAAGACTGCTCGGGTGTAGTAGGATGGGCTGTGTTCTACATTACACACCGATCAGGGTGTAAAACTGTGCCGAGACATGAGATGTGACAGGACACACTACGCTAAAAGCATCAGCACTTAGGTAGCATGTCAGTACTGGTCTGTAAAGAGTGGCAAGCGTTTCTATTCACACCATGTTGGGTATAAATTAAGTCCAATGAACTGTTCTGACTACTTCAGTAATTCCCATGAGTTCAAACCTTAAAATTGATGCATATAATGATATTCTAGGGAACTGTGCGCTTCTAATTTTATAGAAACAGTTTGGACAGGATCCTTTTCTATTCTACCATGACAATGCCTATGTGTTTAAGGCAAGGTTTAAAAAGAAATGATTGATTCAGTCAGTGACTTGTAAATTGTTATGGAAGCAGACACAACACAGGAGGTAAATATAATGTTTATTTCACAGCTGAGCAGGTAACAAAAGATGGAGACAATGATCAGGGCGAGTAATATTGAGATTGATAGTTTGTCGTAGAAGAATCCTGAACAGTAACACAGTCTTTATGTTTACAGATCCGATGGAACTTTGGAGACACACAGAGACAATTGAGACCCGCTGCAACCACACACCACATACTGTACATCCTGGAACTTTAAAGAGACAATAGAACAAAGAAAAGCAAGTTCAGTGCAGGGTAAGTATATCAAATATCGACGAGTCAAGTTTGTAGCTACGAGCTCAGACGCTGACTGTGGAGTGGTGTGTGGATTTATGGCGTGGCTGATTGCGGTGGTGATGAGATGCAGGTGACGGTGATTAGTGTTAACGTTAACATTGTGATTGGCTGAATCAATCAATTATTTTTAAACCTTGCCTTATACATTCAGGTTGGGTCACTGGGCATTGCAGCCAATAACAGACATGTCAATGAGGTTTTGCTCAGTAAGAGTTCATTGATTTCCATACATAATATCCAGAAAGAAGATAAATATGTGAGTGATTATAAAGGGAGTACGCTTTTCATAATTACAGCAAATAACTGTACATGGTGAATTGCACATGCATGTACTGTACATGATTTGCATATAAAAATCATGAACCAGATTTCAGAATGAGGGCTTTGACATGTAGTACAGTAGATACACTGAGGGGTCTCATGACATGATCTGTAATGATGACATGTTCTTCACGATCTTAACTTTCTGGTTCGGGTTTGATTAACCGTCATACGCCATCCTGTCATAATGTGAATGTTATTTTATCATATGTCAGTCAATATTACTCTACCAGGACATTTATGTTGAGCTGGAATAATGCTTGTTTGAGTCAGATCAAAATAAAGGAGGAAATGTCATGGCAAAGCTGAACAGGAAGTACAGGGACAAATTGTGCCTTGAGCACACCTGTTAATCGACTGCATTCTTGATAAAGAGTTCAGTTCTGTGTTGATCTGAACAGCTTGTACGGATGAGAGAGAGCTTGTGTGTTAGCTGTCAGGTAGAATATTCCACCATAGACACCTGTGAACACAGACTGTCACTTAATATATTTGTAGCACAAGCTGAGACACGCAAAACACACACTCCGAAGGTTTATGTCCATTCCCTTCCCACGAATCACCTTGACATGATAAATGTCTCTCCTCCTTGTCCCACACCAGAGAAAGCTTTTATTGATTTCTATTTTGATTGCCAAGCAAGATACTGTACAACATAATTACATAAATTAATGACAGATACCTTGAATATAATAATAATATCATCATTATTGTTATTTTGAAAATATTTTTTTTGTGTATTTTTGCTATAATTTAAACCAGACTTTCATTCTAAAATCAGTTTCATTGTGTATTTGATGGTAGTTTTGCTCAATATAAACAGTGGAAAGCAGCTGAAGTGACTGGAGAGGAAGTTCATGTCCTTTTATGTTATAGTTGAGTGTGTTTGCATTTGTGAATCAGATTCATTGACACTGCGCCATTCATTCACATGTGCAGAACATGCAGACTTGTAGCCTTGTAAGGCACTGACTGCTGCGTTTAAGTTTTTTCTGTGGTGTGGTATTTTGTTGGATTAATCCATGTCTAGTAGAAATGTCCAGAGCGTATTACCATTATCAATGTTGTTATTGTGACCTCAATGTGAGAATCTGAGACATCTCAGACAAGACTATGCAAGATTACGGAGGTCTTTTCTCAGGAAAAACATCCAATTCGATTTTTTCATTTCATATAATGCCCATTGTCTCAGAGAAACTGAATAGGTTTTCCTTTCCTCCAGGATCATGTTAAACTGTAAATGCCGCTCTTCATATTGCCCCCGTGTCTTTGTGTCCTTCATGCAGATACGTGTGGGTACATCACACTCATTGTCTCTCTCCGCACTCCTCTTTCTCACCCTCATCTCTCTTGTGTTTCTGTGTGAAGACAGCATTTCTCTTTGACATCTGGACAGATTTACAAATGTGCAACACTGCTGCTTCTGTTAGGAACAGGCCTGCTTGGACCTGCTCACATGGAGCTGCTGTTGGCACCACTTAAGTGTTCACGCGAACAATTTTTTTGTGTAGACATAAATTAAAGGAGACAACAGTGTCACGTGCAGCCATCCAGGCCAAAAATAGCTGAAGCGTTGGGGTAATGTTACAGCACTGTGAAAATACACAATTGTCCTCGAGAGGTTTATTTGGTTTTTCAGAGATACAGATGGATCTATGATTCTTTTTGCTGAAGACAGACACAATTGTTGTTGTGGACATTAGGGCTGCACAATAATTACGAAATTGAATCGCAATCGCTATGATGCAAAATATGTGAAGCACGGTTTTATGATCAGTATTAAATCACCTATCAAAGGCCAAAATAAAGCCCAAAAATGGCCCACGGAAGGTAGATTAAACTGCTTGCATTGATTCAGCATGGCCATTAAACACAGGAATACATGGTCTATCTGAGTTCTTTATATTATAATCTTCATTGTAATAAAGCTTATTTAGGAAGTTTATATTTGTTAAATGTGGTATTTTGTGGCACAAATTCATAAATGATTTTCATGTTTAGAAAATGTTTGACGCATATTGCATGTTATAGATGACTCAAACTCGCCAGGTAAAGGCTTGATGGTAAACAGAAGTGGGTTGAGATGAAGCAGCACTTAGTACACAGAGTTCATTGAAACCTATGCAAACTGCTTTCATATTTGCAGGACCATTTCACCAGTTTCATAATTGTGCAATGAAATCGAATTGTGATTATGAAATAGCTTTTGTGGAGGTTGTCAGTGAACTACCGCTTCAATGTTAGTTTCTGGCTGCAGCGGTATCCCTTCCTGCCACAAGCCACAGTACACCTGACATCACATTGGATTAATCATGCAGACTAGAAATGTATTTGTTTGTAAATGGAAGTAACTGAAATGTACATTTGTGGATTGGAATGTGTAATAAAAAGAAAAAAAACAAAAAACAAAAAACTAGAACTCCATTGGGGCAGAGCAGAAGCGGCCGTGCCCTGGTTTTTTCATGTCACTATCACACTTTTGTGCTCCCTCTCTGCATTGGACACACAGCTGGACTTTTCTGGAGTTGTAGGACAGTAGCATGCCGTGATCGTATAGCGGTTAGTTCTCTGTGTTGTGGCCGCAGCAAACCCCGTTCAAGTCTGGGTCACGGCAGCCTCTCCCGTCAAGCAGTGGGGGCGCTGACTTTCTTTTAGACACCACATCCTTCAGATGGAATCTGTGTCTGATGCTTGGCGGGGTCCTGTCTTGTCCACCAAGAGAGCTGGCAGGCCACAGCCAGGTGTATTCATGGCTTAGAGGTTAAAGCAGTAAACTAAAAATCGTTTGGGGTCTCTTTATGCAGGTTTGAATCGTGCCAACTATGAGTGGGGGTTGCCCTTTAGCTTTCAATTTAGCTAGTAAATTTTCAAGAACACAGGTCATTAAAAACACAAAGCCAAGCGCCACTCAAGCTGGTGGTGACAAAATTGGAGTTGGGGTCTCCCTGTGCAGGTTAGAATGTGCTGTGCATTTGTGGCCGCAGCAACCCCAAATCTAATATGGGTCATGGCATCCTTTTGCCGTCGGCCACCTCTTTGCCACCTCATCCATCCTTCATCCTTAGGCAATGGACTTGAAATCCATTTGGATTTCCCCAAGTAGGTTGGAAGCCTGCAAGTCCCTGTTTGGGTGCAAGGCTGGCATGTTGTTGAGCTTGCTGTCAAACGCATGAATGGACGTGAAAGTCAAAGAAACATTTTAAGACAAAGAAAGTCTCAAAAACCAAATGAATCAAATAGGATTGACTCAAAAAAGACATCAAAAACTGTGCCACTTGATCCACAACTAAAAGCACATCATCCTTGTATGCGCAAATTAAGATACTCTGATGGAACAGAAAACATTTTCTCAAACATGTCTGTATTTGTACTGCTGCACATGATGTTCTGGATTACACAGGCATGTAATCAGATAAGAGAATTTTATTTGCTCCTTTTATCATCTTATATAATCGTGCATTGCATTTGCATTATTTTGAAATTAACTTTACCCCAAAGTTCTACTACCACTACAGTTCCAATTTTTTAAAAAGCAGTCCAATTGTATAACTCTAAATATCCTGTACTGCTATAGTGCTTGAGACAAGAATATATTCATTACATGTACTACTCCTTCCACTTCGTCTAGAGGCTGAGACACCTTTGGAACATCTCTGGAGGTGATGAGATCCCAAACAGAAGCGGTGAGAGCTCTACCTCTGTATGGGCTGTTACTTTACAAAATCCCTGACTGGCATCCAACACTGAGAATATCTTGGCTTTTGGTATTTCTGCAACAACTTCCTCAATTGTTTTGAGAGTATAGTGTTCCCTTATTATTGCTCTATTTAGATCTTGAAAGCGTATGCAGAAACTATTCTTGTTGGGCTTTATTATTCTCACCACTCTGTGGACTCATTTCCGTTCTCTTTCAGTGACTTCTTCAGGGCCTCTGGTACTTTGCTGAGAGGAAGAACCACTGGGTTTGTCCAAATGTAGTGGACTCACAACCCAGTCCTCCAAATCTTCAAATTCAAGCGCAATTAACCGCTTCTGTGTCATACATGCTCTTGTGTTGCATGATTCTCTGCCCAGAACTGCAGCATGTCTTTGTATTGGCATTGAAGACAAGCTTAAACAAGGGTGACATCTTGTGGCCTGATTATACTACTAAATTACACTGTGATTTCTCATGTCGTTTAAGCCAACCTTCGATGCTTTTAGATCATGATATGGTGTTACAGTCTGCTCCAGTGTCTCTCTTTACAGCCGGTTTCTGGTCGTTTACCAGGAGGGTTTCGGTCCTCTGTTTCAGTCCAGTTTGTTGTTCTCTCTTTTTCACTTCACCCTTCTCATTAATTTGGCACAGTTCAGTTCAGTGTCTTTCATCTCAGTGGATCCAAGGAACTTTCCATCATCTAGATCCATTCCATGTAGTCTGCGTTGTTTCCCTGTTTGTCTGCAACTCATGTGCCTCTTTGCAAAATTATTCCTTTTGTGGCAGACTTTGAATATCTGTCCATTTTTTGATTTGTGCTTATAGCCACATCTAGTTCATTCTGCTGCTGACTTATCTTTCATTGGATACTTATTTCATATTCTTGCTTATAAATTTTACACAGAGGAATTTCTGTTTCTTTTTGCAGTGAATTTAATCGGTTTTAATTCCAGTGGCACGGCAAAAACTGCTCTTTGCAGGTTTTAATCAGGTTCCTGTATCAACCTGCCTCTAATTTGGTCATTTGTGAGACGATACGGTCCCTTATCAGTGACTTCATAAGCTCTCCAAATTCACAAACGCTTTAATTGTCTGTCACTTAATCATCAACAGAATAAATGAAGAATAAATGGTATATGTTTGAGGTATGTCAGGTTTTATTGTGGTTCTAAGTGTTTGGGAAAAAGCTTTAATACCTCAAAGTCGTCAGCATTGCCATCTAGTTTAAATGTGGCACAGTTTTTTTTTCCTGACTTCTCTGAGGTTTCCCCCAGGGGCTTCAGCTGATCCATCGATTAACATTATGGGTGAACTGAACTGGCCTTCCTTATGTCTGCCCACACAATATAGGCCCACACATAACACATGAAAATATGTTTACTAGTCACGACAAATCTTTTCTCTTCCTTAATCTTATAATTGTGGGCATTCATGGGATATTTGCGGAATAATAACACAATTTCAGTGTTTTATTGGGTGTTCATATGAATCAGTATAGTATAACACCACTTTGAATTTGGACATCACAATTAAAAAACAAAAAAAAGATTATTCAGTAAACCCTGCTCATTTTTTATAATTATCACTTTTTTCCCCCACTTTTCCTGTCGCTCTCTCAGGCTAACAGAAGACTTGATTTATACAGGTTTGTTAATAACGCTGTTTTTTTATAACAGATGAACGAATTTATTACAGTAACGACACTGTAACATTTATTAAGAGAATGCAATATTTCTGGTCATGCCATTTGATCTAATATTATTGAAGTCAGACACCTTCTGATCACCTGTCATTGGTTTTGTTTTTAAACGCCATCTGCGCTGGATTAAGAAGAACTTCATGTTAGTCAGAAGAATATCATGACAGATCAAGCATCCCTCTTAACCTGCACTGACTCTAATTCTGTCCATCATTTACACTAAAAGCAAAAAAGTGTAAAATTTCAACGAATGCACTTAGACAACAGCAGATGTCTTGTGAGATGAGAACTTGCTGCAGCGAGCCCTCTGCAGTGATAATCGTGTTGTTGTGATTTGCATCAGCCTGAAAGAGATCATGATTCAGCTGGCAGAGTGTGCTGGCATGGAAGAGCGTTTCAGAAGACCCTTTCCTCCTAAATCTCACTAATCACCCACACACGCAGTATTTACTGTATCTGTGGCACGGCAACAACTGAGGCAGGCTTCATTTATCTGCTCATGTTGCTAGGTTACATGCTGAGATGTGGGCTAGTGCGATGCATTCTGGACAGCAAGTGGACAGTAAGATCATGTGAGATTACCTTCTAAAACACTGTCGCATCCAGATCATTATACTGCCTTAACGAAGCCAGCGTACTGTTATTGTAGAGACGTGGCTTAGGGTTTTTCAGAGTCCTGTAACTCCTGCTGGATCTTTCAAGCTTCATCCCCAGATATGCCTCAGACCTTCAGTCTGTTCTGACATATACAGTACTGTAGTAAGGCCCCTTCACCCTAGGAATGATATTTATAAGATAACCATCCACACCAACGCACGATACCGTTCAGTTTATTCTGAGCGCACATCGCAGTTTTTCATCTGCCACTTTAGATGCTAGCGCTCTTTAAAGCAGAATGGATTCTGATTGTCAACATTTTCACCATTCATCGGCTGTAAAGGTGATTCCAGTTATGTAGTTCTTCTGTCATTATCATCACAGCTGTGGTGTACAGAATTAAAGGGATTGTTCACACTGTACGGCTCATTCCCACAAAATGCGCTTTTCCATTCCACCTTTCTATTTTTACTATTTTTCTATGTAAAAGTGCACCGTCTCACGTCTTTTGCAGAGTATCACTTAAAAAAAAAACTCCTTTTCCACTGCCCATGTTTCATGTTCTGTGTGAATGACCTCTTGTGGTTAGCAGTACCCTTACTGTGAACATGTTTTCCATTCAGAATAAAACAGCAAATTTTCAAACTTCAAGTGTGTCTTCAAACGGCATGTAGTCGTCAGCATCAAACTTTCAGGTGCATTCGAATGAAGTTAGCTTTGATGAACCTTCCTAGTTACTTAGTTCGCCCTTGGAAAGTTTATAACATGACATCATTCTTGATATAATGTAGGTTTTTCTCATTTGAAAAGCAACACACTCAACGCTGTGTACAAAACCTTTAGTTTTTTTATTGCGTTGCTGATCGTATCAGTCACGTGACCACTTCGAAGACCTGGAGGGCAAAACATCCGTAGAACTGCAGCAAAAGCAGTATGTAAATCAGTAGATGTGGACAGGTGGAGCTGGAGGAGATGGAGTGCTCCAGAGGTGCTCTAAACAAACACTGAATCAGAACAAAGTTTGCTTTGCTGAACTTTTCAGATTAGTTTGCCCCTAGAAAGTGATAAAACATGACATCACTCTTGGTATGCTGTAGGTATGGTGTTTTCTCATGTGAATAGCAACGCACTCTTGTTATTAGACTTTATGCACAAAACACTGCCTGTGCATGACTCATGGATGGCGTTAAGCCTGATACATGTGACGCACCTGAGAAACATCTGTGTTCTGACAGCTCTAGTATTGAGGAACTGATGATCTTCCGTGACATACATGTGGTGATACATGCCATTATACCAGTGAAAGCTGCCATCTCTGAGGGTTAAACTGAAGCCAAACGCAAGTATGTTATAATCGAGAGTACGCCGCTGACAAGACAGCCTTACAAATTAGTCACTGCCTTTAAAGTGAAGGTCATTTAGTGAGCCGTCAGCAGCTGAAAGAAATGACCTTGTATTTGACACACTGAATTACAGGCACTGAATGAACAGTGCGCAGATAGGAAGAGAGAAACCGGATTAACAGATCTCTTTTGTTTGTCTCTCTCCTCTTCTGAGTCATGCGGAGCTCAGACTGAAGTGCAGTGACAGGAAGAAGCTTTTCAGTTTATTCATTCTGCCCACTTCCTTTCGTATAGAACATCAAAATAACAAAGCCGAGATGTGGATGGATCCCAAGGGCATAACCGCAGGGCTAGACTTACCACACTCTGAAACCTGCGAGTAACTTGGGAAAAAGTATAAGCGCTGAGCTTGTCGTTGCTAAACATCAATGTTTCAGCTGATATACAACTTCATTATACTAGAGAGGTGACGTTTAAAGATCGCCCAAGTAAACAATGTGATGTTAGAGGAACGCTTTGGAAAACATGAAATAAATCAGACTGAATGAACTGCAATAGAATGAATTCATTGTATGAATCAAACATACAGAGCTAGGATCCAGTTGTGCTGTAGATGTAGCAGCTCCAATAAAGAACAAATGCACAGCATGACTGGTGCCTGACAGTATATAATTATTGGCTTATTCGTTGGATCTCACACATTAAAGGGATAGTTTACTTAAAAATGAAAATGATCCTGTAGTTTACTCACCTTTGAAGCATCCTAGGTGTATGTGACTTTCTTCTGTCAGACAAATCCAATCAGAGTTATGATAAAAATAGTCCAGACCCCTCCAAGCCTTTGAATGGGTTTAAACGGGTGATAGTCGCTACACTTCAGAAGATGTGAAATAATGAGTATTCATAAAATAATGTCCCTCACGTGGCCACAGACAGCTGACCTGTGAGAAAAGTGCTTATTAAGTTTGAAATATGGATATTTATCATGCAAAAAACGCATGGATTCGCTACAGGGAGCTTAATTCACCCCTCTGGAGCCGTGTGAGGGACGTTTAATTATGAATACTTACACGTTATTTCACATCTTCTGAAGTGTAGCGGCTATCACCCGTTCAAACCCATTCGAAGGCTTGGATGGGTCTGGACCATTTTTATCATAACTCTATCATAACTTTATCATAATTCGTCTGAAAGAAGAAAGTCACACACACCTAGTATTCTTCAAAGGTGAGTAAAATACAGGATAATTTTAATAGAGATTATATAGTGCATATGAATCTGTTTATTCCATATGTTTCTGACAGCTGACACTTCGTTATAGTTTTATAATATTGGAGAATTTACTGAAAATCCACAGAAATCATCATCAGAAAGCAACACACCAGTGAACCTTTCATTTTTCATTTTGAGAGGGTCTCCGCACACACATTAATTAATGCACTACATGATGTACTTCTTGTTATTTCTTTGACCTTTGGTGTCAGCTCAGTGTTGATGTGCTTTTGATTAATTAAAGCTCATCGTTAAGCTTTTGAGATAATAGTCGTGGAGAGAAAGGAGGGACATTTGTCTCTTTCCTCCCTCTTCATGTCTTCGAGTAGCCTGCTGCTGATGTAGTTCAGTTCCCCAACCAAAAACCCTGAGCCGCTCTCAGGAAAACCCAGCTCACCTATCATAGGTAACACTTTACAATACGGTTCATTAGTTAACAACAACATGAACTAACAATGGTCAATACTTCTTAAGCATTTATTAATCCTAATTAATGCTAATTTCAGCATTGAATGCATTCTCAAAATCACAATTTGTGTTTGTTAACAATAGCTCATGCACTGTGAACTAACATGAACGAACAATGAAGGATTGTCTTTTCATAAATACTGCAATAAATGCATTGTTCATTGTTTGTTGTGCTAGTTAATAACTAATGTTAACAAACGACGCCTTATTGAAAAGCGTTACCGTATCGTTGAAATACTATTATACTTTAATAATTCAGCTTCTTTTTGTTTTATATTACTGTTATATAAGAAGAAAATTCAATAAATGTTTTCAACAAGAACTACTGTTATTCTTTCAATATTTTTCTACATTTGAAGTTTTTAGTGATTATGTTGTGCTTTTTGTCATATGTTCCCCCTTCTTTCTTTGAAGTCTTCTATTTTGTGTAAATAGAAAAATTGTTGCCAGATTGTTTTCAATCTGAACTGAGAGAACTAATATTTCTGATTCTATTCCAGTGAGCGATAAATTATCATGATATAATGTTCCTTGATAAAATGATATGAAGACTTTGATGACGTTTGAAGCGGCTCATTTGAAGTGTGACACACTGAGTGTTTCTCACTCAGCTCAGAGTTCAAACGATAACGCAGCGGTTGTGAGCTTGATGAATCTCGTTACTCGACACTAAACAGAGCTGAGAGATCCAGCCTGAAGCGCTTGATCACAGATCACCATCATACACACTAAACTGCACCTGAGTATTGTGTCAGAAATGCTTTAGATTATATCATTAAAGTAGATAGTTATATATTTAAAAAAATGAATGGCATATAATTACAGTATTTTTTGTGATTAAGCTAGCATTTGTGCATTTATACTAAATGCATTTAGACTATTTTCATACAAATACCTAATATGATAAATTTTTACCATGGTATTGAGGTGCTTTATGTGTGGTTTTAACTGTGGTTATCATGAGCTATATGTTTGCTACTAAAGACCCGTGGTTATATTTAATAATATGTAAATAATAAAAATAATTACACTTCACCATATAAAAATGAGGTTGCTGCAATTTTTACAGATGTGACCGATTTTGATTATGCAGATAAAATGACATCTGCATCCTAAATCTAGCTACTAGTATCAAATGTGCATAAGAGAAATATACAGGTTATTAATATTGTCAGGCAACACAAACCTGTTTCTTCATTTAAAACAATATTATACTCATTAGAACTTTTTTTGTTTTAAGAAAGGTTTTGTGATGTTCAGCTGGAGATGCCAGTCTGCTCCAGCAAACTGTTTTATGTCTGTTGTCACCCGTTGGACTAATCATCAATGAACTCATGTCTCCGCCCCTCTTGTTTGTTGTCAAGGTGTTTCATTGTTTCTCCACCTTATGTCACATGAATAAATACCTCGGATATCCTTTTGTTAGTCGCTGGTCAATGTTGGATGTACGTCTGTTTTCCCCGTTGTCAAGCCATCCATGTTTTCCCGTGTTCCTGGTGTTTTTCTGTGTTTCTCTGCCTCCCTGGATCTAGACCCAAACCTGCTCTCAGACTCTCGCTCTTGTCTCGCTCCTCTGGACACTGTTTGCCTCATCGCCTGACTTAAGCACAAACTTTGGATTATTCTATTTGCCGTTGTCTCTGATGTCCCTGTTTGCCGCTGATTGATAGCCTGTAACTCTGACTCTGTGTGTGTGTTTTAATAAATGTCTGCTAATGGATCCGCACGTTTCCCGTAGTCTCAATTGTGACAGGTTTACTGGAAAAGTAAAAAAAAAAAAAATGAAGCATATTTTTCACTTTGGAGCAAAATGTGTCATTTATTGTGATATTTATTGATACTGACTGATATGAAAAAAAAAAGTCTGTTTTTGGCCATATCGCGCAGCTCTAATTTCAGTCTGCCATCATCTAAAATGAGGAGCATCTATAAACAGCAGCCACTGAAATAGGGCTTCTCTTTTGTCAGAAGATGTTGAATTTAATCAGTGCTTTTCTTTTGTGATGTCACCAGCGACTGATGAGCTCTTTTTATATGTGCACAAGACAAAAGCAATCGTTTGTTGAGCCACATTCCTCTGCCGTGAGTCTGAGATGTGTGGAAGTGAGTCGACTTTCATCTATTAATACATCTAACAGGAAGAAACATCAGAACCCATTTATAAATTACTGGGCAAGCTCTTGTCTTATTTGTGTGTTTTATTACATTTGTACTGTGGGGTGGAGGGCCTAATATAATCGAGTACTCAATAAATATCTGAATGTTTTGGCTCTGTGGTTAAATGGGTTAATGTGAAGAGACGCTGAACTAGTAGAGTTTTTACAGGAACACTGTTTTATTTTAATTTCTAAATCCCCATGCGGAGAGTTTTCACTGATTAGCCTGAGGAGTAATATCCCATCTGAAAGAGGAATTAAACAGACTGCATGAATACAAAAGCATTTATCATCTTTTTTACTCCTGGCTAGAATTCAGATTCAAACATGACAAGCGGCCCAAACTCAGAGGAGCCGTGTTTTTGGAGCTTTTGAAGCACATTTTGTAATTACAGTACCTCAAAGGTCACAATCGATATCAGTGTCACACTGTTAAGTTTTGATGAGAAAAAAATAGCCGTGACTTTGATGAAGGACAGGGTTTTCACTCCCAGTCCTCACGGTGAGACTATTTCATTTGAGTATCACTTAATTCCGGATTAGATTACAGTGTTTGGCACTAATTTAATGTTCTGTATACTAGACAGATGGGTTGAATATTGGTGGCCTTTACTGTGCTGGGGGTCTGGACTCCAGCTGACTGAAGACACAACGACTTTCCAAAAAGACACCAAATCTCCAGGCTCAAAGATTGACCTCGGAAAAGGGATTTGATTTAGGCAGTCACCATATGTTAATAAACTCTTCACAGCTCTCATTAGGAGATGATCTGATGAGGCACATATTGACATTGATTAGTGTTATAGATTGTGTGTCGGCTTGTTACTGCACGTATGGTTGACTTTGAAGGAAATAATTGGTACCACCTTAACATTTCCCAAGAAAACCAATGAGAATCATTGCAAGACATGAGAACAGATATGCCCCAGCAGATGTTATCAGACTAGAGTTGTGTTTTGCACGTAGTCAGACTGTAAGTATTTTGTGCTGATTCAACATATTTGGAGGACACGTCTCACCTGAAAGTCAACCGATCACATGGTCCCTATAGCTTCAGTCCACTGCACATTAAAGTGCTCCTATTATCTGTAATGAAAGGGTCATATTTTGGGTTTGAGAGTCCCAAACAACAGGCTGACATGCACGCAAGGTCAGAAAAAACTTTCACTGTTATTTTGACCTTATTTGTTCAAGACTGCCAAACGATCTCTCAGACCAACAGCAATTTGTGTTTAATGTTTTATTTTGACCTCAACATGAAATGGCTCAGGATTTTTTTTCAAAAATGACTCGTTTTAATGATTCAGAGTCAACTCTTTTAATAACTTACTACTCGGTGCACTCTCAGATTTAAACCTTGGAAGGATGTTTCCATGCACTTAGAGCTGGATCCCTTAGGTGGATTTTCTGAAGTCATATGATAAACAGGCTCAAATTAACATCATCATTAGTCTTTCCTTCAAATCAGATGTGCAGGGTTTCAGTGATGGAGTTTGTTCATGAGATACTGTTTGATGATGCTGGCATTGCTCTCCACTGGTCCCATAGTTGGCTTGAGAGCCAAAGACTCCAGAGACTCATTTGGCTCAGATTGTCTGTCTATAGAGGGTGTCTGAAGTCTTTCTGTCAATCATAACTGGCGAAAGAGAGAGGTCAGAGCTCAAACGGGCGTCAGACTGTCAGTCAGACTGTCTGCTGTGATCTGATCTGACATGTCTCAGTAAGGTCTGATCATATCCAGCGTCCTGTCTCAATACATCCGGCCTTTCTAAATTAAACCTGCTACAGCAGGAGCCATGCTGATCATGACTTATTCTCCGGGAGATCTGAAAAAATTGAAAAAAGAGGTGGCTCTGGGTGCAGCGAAGCAGGACAGGTCTTTTTAAAGGTCTTATTTACTTCATGTCTTGGTCTTACTGTGAATGATTCATCAGTGCAAGTTATCCTGAGAGACCATTTCAGGCAACGGTATCAAATTATTAAAATGTCCCGATCACTTACAGCATCTTTAAACACACTAAATCAGAAAACACAATCCTGATGGACTTATTTTGTTAAAGTATGGGTTCAGTCCACAAGAAGAGCTTTTTACTGCCAATCAATCATTTCAAAAAATAAATAAATAAAAATGAACACTGGCATTCATTCAGAAACCATTTATATAATTCTTATATAAAGAAAAGAGAAGTTACATGACTTCAAACAGAGCGATTTAGAGCCTCTTTGAGTCAGTTTTTCTTTTAATTCCCAGCCAGCATCGAGAGAAGTGGAGGTTTGTTTGAGCAGACCTAATTGAGAATTAGGATGCTGATTCGTTGAGTTTGTAAGGTCTAACATGTGATAGTTACACAACATCTGGTGCTTTGCTGTAATTGTTGTTGTAAGCGTCATCGCTCCAGTCTGGAATTTCCAGTGTCTCCGCCAGCCTCTCTGGCCCCTTTGACACCCTACTTCATTAGAGAGGGACCCGAGGGTCAAACACAAGTGCCCTCACCGCTCAGAGACCTCAGAAGAGCGGGTCTGTGGGTCTGTTTCCATCAGCAGTGTTTAAACACATTTTGAAACTCAGCTCTCATATTTAACCCCTGTTGCTCACAATCTACTAAATCATATGCCGACTGATTAATAGTTCATACTTTATGGAGCACGTAAATATTGTATTTATATATACAAAAGTCCCTATTTGACAGAGATATAGACACGCTGCAAAAAAAAAAAAAGAAGAAACATTTAATTGAGAAAATTAAGAAAGCATCTTCATCTCTTTGACAGCACATGTGCTGCAAATACTAGCAGACGAATCTGGGACATGCTTATAAATGTCTGCTCTGAAAAATTAGATTTTTGTTTATGTTAAGATCCTGATCATATGATCCTTAGTTATTTATTTTTAGTGTGTGCTATAATCAGCCTAAATAAGCTGACAAACCACACTCTTACTGTTACGTGCACTTATGATCATTGATGTTCTTCTGTGTGCTCTTAGTTTTTTCCCCCGTGACCCAGTTTCTGTTAATTAACAATTCATGTCAGGTGTGTCCTGTCTATTATCAGTGATTGTCTCCTCTTTATAAGTTGGTTCCTGTCTTTCTGTTCTGGGCTGTGATCGTCAATGTAAGCTGCGTGTTTGTGATTCTCTGTGTTACTCTTTCAATTAAATATGTTTCATTACAACAACGACTCTGTGTATGCCTTGCCTAAACACAAACGTGACAGAATCACGGACCTGAACTGCCTCCTGAATGACAATATTCTACCTGGTGCAAAGAACTGTCTGAAATCTTCGAAGTGAATCTAATAGACTGGTTTGGAGAGGCACTACCTAGCCCTGTATGTCCTCCGCCTCCGCTGGTTCCGCCTCTCACACCAGTCAGCTCCTTCACGCCTGTTTCATTCACTCCTGCCAGCACCTCGGCTCAGCCCAACCTCGAGGTATCCACCTGCAAGGCCAGATCGCTCGTGAGGATCCCTTAACTCCGATTCCAGCCATCTAATCTTGGACTCCACCGCGATCCTCCGACCTTTCCCCCAGCTCCACCTTCGTCTTCAGTCGCTCTGGCTCCGCAGTGCTCCTCCAGGTCCCCGCCTCTGACTCGTGTCACATCAGCCCTCCAGATTGTCGGTGTCACCCCGGCTCTCTGTCTGTGCGACTCCATCATGGGTTCCATCTCCATCAGCAGCATCTCCGTCAGTCGGCCCCCTGGAGTCATCAGCCCTTCCTCCTCCATGGCTCCTCCCTCCTTCAACTCCGCCCTGGGACTTTTGCATCGCTGGCCTCGGGATTACCCTCTGCCTCCTCATGCTCTGGTCTCCTCCCTGGCTGCTTCCACCATCCACTCCACCCTGGACTTTGTTCTCCCTCTCTCTTCACGCTCTCCTCCAAAACCCCCGCCCTCCCTCCACTGTTGTTCCTTACGGCACAAGTTAGCAAAGTGCGAAGACAACAATTTTTTATTTTTAATTCTATTTATAAATTTAATAAAAACAAATAAAAACGGTTACTGTGATTAAATTAATATGCCAAAAACACAAACGAATCAAAGTTTGTTGTCATGTGCTGTCTAACCGGTGAAGATGTTTGTGTCCTAAACTGGGGCATGGGCACACAGTCTCGGCACTGCCCCGACTGCACTGGCACCTCAGCTGCCTCAGGTTGCTAGTAGAAGGTTTTAGCTTTTAATCCTGGACAACAACAAAACAACACAAAGGCAGTGCTCTATTTTATCGCCAGCGCAATATCTGCTGGACAAGAGATTCACAAATGCTTGTCATGTTTGGAAAGGTGTTTGACACATGTTGTTTTTTAAATCATTTTCTACTCAAGAAATTGCTACTAAATACTGACAAGCGGCACAGAACAGCTTTCCAGATTTCACAAACGCACTAAACCAAATGATTTTTTCGTCATTTTATTAAAATTTTGATTAACTGTGCTGCTTTATCACCCATCATCTCCTCCTTTGAAGTCATTAGGACTGAAGTCTCGGTGGCCGGGTGACCTCAATCCACGGTGGATTTGCTCTTGAGATTGGAGACGCTCTGCAGAGAGAGGAGTCGACTCGACCAAGCACAGCTAGACCTGTTCATGGCTCTGAATGGCCTGTAGATGCTCCAGCTGATCTCAGAAATGGCAGTGCACACTTTGTAGCACATTTATTTAGACTGGACAAAGCATTTCAGATGCACAGGAGAAGCTGTTTGTCTGTTTGCTTGAGAAAAACTGAGAACTGCAATGTAAACATGGTCCCAGGCAGAGATAGAGATATGGATGGTGGAAGATCAAGAGCTGGAGTCTCAGATGAGCACAGAGTCATGGTTTTAGGTATAATTTAAACTAGCGTAATAGCCTATAGTACCTCTTCCGCTGCCTTGTGGATTTATTTTAGAGAGTCAGACAAACCACCCACACAATCATCTGTGTAGAAAAGGATGGTTTCAACTAGGCCAAAACACAGCAGCGAGGAAGGAGTGTAATTGGGAGAAGAGCCGCAGTGGACAGGCTGTTCCAGAGTGCAGACATCACGATGTGTGCAGCTGCAGCACTGATGGACCACTGTTACAGACCACTAATTGGACCATACAGCACTGAGCATCTCAATTCACTCCTGGATGAGCTCTATGGAAGAGTCGTGCCAGGTGAGGAAAGGGATGTGGTGGCCAGCATCTATTATTGCACGAGACACTGAGGCTCTCACTACTCCTTGGCTGTCACAGAGTAGATTGCATGGCGTCACTTTTCCACCTTTCTTTCCTTTCCTCAACATCATTATTTACCTCACAGAGATGGAAGGTTTATCGGATGTCTTTTCTGAATGCCTGTTGTCAGTGCAGGAATTTTGTAACCACTCAGTGCCAAAAAATGACAAAAAACATATGGAAGCGTATTGCATCATATTTGATTCCTTTTTGTAATACACACCGCAGGGAATTCTACACTAAAGAGAGATGTCTGTCTTGTTGTGGTGCTTTTTGGGGTCAGTGACAAAAGAATGGTTGTTGGGTGACAATATTTGCTGTTATGGAAGTTGAATTAATCTAAAGCATCATGTATTAGGTGTTGTAGTGCATTTAGGATGAGAATGTTTCTGCTGTGCCAGAAAAAGTGACCTATAAAGAGATAAGTGTCAGAGCAATTGGTAAAAACAACAACCACTGTAATTGCATTTAATGCACAACATACATTAAACAGAAGTCCAGGTGTTGTTTCAGCATTGTCCAGTTGTTTCAATTGCAAATAGCACCTTTTTCCAGTGATGACTATTGTGAGCTGTGACATGATGAAATATGCTGGTCAACCTGTAAGGGATACGTATGTGCCAGGCAACTATGATCTGAGCAAGTGTTTCTCTCCAGCAGAAGTCCTCCGGATCAGTTCTGCTTTGGCAAAGCGGAAAATGAATCAGCCTTTTAAATTTCACATGGATTTATTGTCATTACTTTTTCGTCTGGCAGGATTTTATCACTAGCTCCTCCGTGCATGTCACTTCTGCGCTGTAATACAAATCACTAATGACAAAGCTTTGCCTCTCTACTTCTGTGCTTTTTAGCTGAGATATTTAAAGACTGCTTGCTAGCGGTGCATTAAACTGTGAGGTAACGAGATTTGTGCAGAAAGATGTTTTTATGAGATCAGCGCTAGCACGGTTTCTCACAGCCCCTGTGTTTTTCCCAGCATGCCAGGCCTCTTAAAAAGTTAGCGGCGTGACAGTCCAGTCGGTCCAGTTTGGTCAAGCACTCTCTGATCCAAACACTAACAAGGACAGAAGGGTCGCTCTCGGTTTTGGTCCTGGAGAGATTTCAGCACACATAAAGTGAATTTAAATATATAAAGAAGAAGGGAATCAGATGATAACACACCTCCGCTAGTTCTGTTTTCCCTGGGTGCTCATTTCTTCAGCTTCCTTAGTTACTTACTTAATAGAAGGAAACCTAGTTTACTGCCTTTTTTTTATAAAAATGATCATGATGATCTTTAAATGATAACTATGTTATGTTGAGGAAAATATGATAATATGAGCATAATATGAGCTAATGATACATTTAAAAGAAGAATGATTTAACTACCCCACTCCATCACTTGTAATATTACACTACTGTTAACGCTGTATCCTAAAACTAAAAAAAAAATCTAAATCATCTGAACCTCAAGCTACAGGGTTTCTGTCATGTCAGGTCACTTTAAATCATGTCAAGTCAAATCAGATCAAGTTCTGAATTTAAGAGTCACTGCAGTTAAATTATTAAAGGATACAGCGAGTGACACCTTGCCAAAACTTAAATCATTTTAGTTTCTTTAACCAACCAGTGCTGAGAAAAACAGTAACACTTTATTCTGAAAGTCTACTTAAGACTTTCTAGTAACAGTAAGTAACTTAGCAACTACATTTCATTAGAGTATTAGTAGACTGTCTGCTTAATATCTATAACACTTTATTTTATCTACATACTGACTATCAGAAACTTATTCTACTAAGCCTAACCCTACCCTAACTAGCCTATTCTGAAATGTATAGACATGTAGTTGTGCATTTATGAGAATTATTTGACAGAGTAACACAGAGTAACAGAGTTACTTATAGTTATTAAGTGAACTATCGAAATAAAGTGTTACCACAAAAACATTACAAACAAAATTCTGCATATATATTAAAACGGAGTGTCTGTTTACACTAGCTCCACCCACTAGCGATTGAGAGAGTTACAAAAGATGTTTGTTTTCCATCAGCTTCGTTGGTTCAGATGGTCAAACCAGGCCTGGACTGACCATAGGGCATACCGGGCAATACCCACCGGGCCAACGCACAGTTTTGGGCTGGGGCTGTCAGTCATAATTTAATGTTTTTTAAAAAGTTTATTATGCCAGTTTATTTATTAGAGTATCTGAGACACAAATCTGTTGACTGTCTTAAAGGACACTGAGCTAGTCCAATGAAATCCTGGCCAGCCCTCATCTCCCCTTCTTCTTCTATGTAGAGTTCGACTGGAGTTTGAGATGAGTCCGTCTATAACAATGAATAAACCAGAAAAGAGCAAGTGGGGTGCAGAGAAGACGCAAAAGTCTACAAGTGGAAGCAGCAAAGTGTAAGGAGCTTAATAACAGAATCTCACATGAAGGGGAAATGGAGGAATCTTACCTGTCCTAATGCCTGCGCGCGCCACAACAGTAGAATACGTGAACACTTTTTAAAACAGCAAAAAAGTCAAATGTATGCGAATGCGAATTAATCTAGTTTAAATATGACCTGATGTTTTATTTTTATCCAACGATATGGGATGTTATTGCACCAACTTTTATTTTGTGAGTTTGTATTATACTCAAATAGTCTACCTAACTTTCAATATTAAAGACACCAGTACTGTATCAGTGTTTGCATTCTTTGTGGAGGTCTTTGCTGTCACATAGTGTGAAGATTACTGGCAGAATTTAAAATTATAGTAGTCTATATGTACACAGTTGCCTACTTATTTGTATGAATTGAAAATTATTTTATTTGGGATATATATATATATATATATATATACAGCTCTGTAAGAAAAAGAGAGACCACTGTCATTTACTCCTAAATCAGTATCTCTCTGAGTATAACAAGCATTTCATGCAAATCTACACAAACATATTTTTTACTTTATTCTTTATTCTGTTTATTGAGGTACTTATTTGGTGAGTACCTGAATCCAATTGTATTTAACGGGAAAAGTATAAAAAGCACTGCTGTAATCAACACCATCCTCTTCCAGTGTGAACAGTTGGATGGTAAAAAATGCTAGAAGTCTTGCAAATGTAATTAGAAATATACAACACTAAACATGCCAAAAACAGTGAAAAGAAAAAAAGGGCTCAAGCTTTACTAGCACAAGGATTCAGGATTCTATACAGCTATTAATTAGCAATAAGACAAATGCACTTTAAAATCCTTTATTGAGAGTTTGTACTATAACCCCAAATTATTGGAGTAACTGAAAGTAATGTTATTTGATTAGATTTTGATTATTTGATTTGACAGTTCAAAAATACTGCCTTTTATATACTCACCTAAAGGATTATTAGGAACAGCATACTAATACTGTGTTTGACCCTCTTTCGCCTTCAGAACTGCCTTAATTCTGTGTGGCATTGATTCAACAAGGAGCTGAAAGCATAAAAATGTTGGCCCATATTGATAGGAGAGCATCTTGCAGTTGATGAAGATTTCTGGGATGGACATCCAGGGCATGAAGCTCCCGTTTCACCACATCCCAAAGATGCTCCATTGGGTTGAGATCTGGTGACTGTGAGGGCCATTTTAGTACAGTGAACTCATTGTCATGTTCAAGAAACCAATTTGAAATGATTCAAGCTTTGTGACATGGTG
>JAUMHI010000065.1:1898862-1914185 GCA_032359435.1 Enteromius unitaeniatus
TTAGGTTCACAGAGTAAGTTACCACGGTAACTGAGTTAAAGTTACCTCTCTTTCAGAAACAGGCTTGAGTTACCCTGATTTCTCGGGTTTGACAAACCTGCCTTTTTGAAACGGAAAACGCAGAGTTTCTTTTATCTCAGGGTTAGCAAACTCCAAGTTTTCACTTAACCTCCTTTCTGAAACAGGCCCCTGCTCAAAACTGCACTTTGTTTGGCTTTGCTGGAGCTAGATGTGTCTGTTACGTAAATTCAATTAAAGTAACCAGTACAATATTAACATGTAATGTCAGAGTCAAGAATTCAACAAAAGGAAACACTTTGAAGGTGATATCAAATAAAACAATAAAACATCTAAACCTCTTTTAGATAGAGCTTCTCTAGAAGTGATGTGTTTCTCTTTTCTTTAGTGATTGTGCTTCGGTTATAAAAGCAGCTGTTCATTATTAACACACAATCATCACAGAATGACCTCATTATCTCCAACACTGTTTCAATGCTACTTGAACACTCTGTCGTGTAGAAACACATGAACACTGAGCAGTGTGAGGACTTTGCTGTCAACTTTTACATAAGTCTTACTGGTTCCATTTACATATGATGGATACATTTGAATCACATTAAGTTTATTTGATTTGTTTATGTTAAAGTTATGTACTCTAAATGCATGGAAAATTGCCATGTAATTGAATTACATAAAAGTTTAAATCAAGACCAAAACATTTTTAAATGTACCTGTCCTGCTCCTGTCTAATGTTGCTCTAATTTTTTAGAAGAGACTTTTGCAAGAAGAGTATTTATTTATTTATTTTAAATCATAAGGAGGCAATCTTATCAACGCATGTAGTATCTTAGTATGTACGAAGAGGAGACAATCGTATTGTATATTATGTCCCATTTAGGCTATAATTCTAAAGATTAGCGAAGCTTCTGTTTGGTACTGTAAGGAGTCTGCGGCTGCTGAATAAAATCAAAATCAGTTGAGAAACACTATGCAGGTCTGAAACCAAAATTAATGTTTTTCAATAATACGATTAAACCAACCTTTCTTGCTCACCTGGAAACGATTCCATTGCTTTTCCTGTATTTCTAAATTCAGATTGCGATATCTGGTTAAAAAAAAAAAAAAAAAACTACTAAATAACACAATGCCACGTTCAGAAAAATGAGCGAGGAAACAATATAGGATGTATAAAGAAGTAGAAAACGAAGAAGGTAAGAGTTCAATGAGGCCTCGTGTGAGGCAATAAACCGTTCATCTTTTTTTATGAAACATTCCCATTCATACGGTAGTCTAGGGTTTCATGCAACAATAATTTATATTAAAACATAGATTAAATGTTTTTAGTTTAAACATAAGCATTAATTAGAAGTTTTTGTCTGTTTCTTACCTGTCCTTAGCCTGTGTCTTCCTGTAAAGCTGTATACGACGGCACACCTGCTTTCGGTTTGTTCAGGAAACGTTGTGTCCTGAGTAAGGGAAATTCCACGTTCTCTTTATGCAAATATTGCATAGTGAAAAAGTCAGAGCTATCCAATCAAGATACAGAACAGGGCTGCGTTCTCCGATGACGTTTTCTCTTACCGCGCAATAAGAAGACTCTAAAGGTATACCCTAACAACAGTTATACCTTTCCTACGCGTATTCTCCGAACTATACCTTAGGATGTTGCTTAAGGTAAACCTTCTTAAGCGCTACCTTAGCAGGTGCTGTCCATTGATATCGATGCCTCGATGATCAATTGTGCGCTCTTTGCTTCACAGCGGTATAGGAAAAGTATTGAGAAAACAATGTTATTATAAAGAAGCGTTTTAGAAATAGTACGAACTGCATTTATCGGGGCTCGTTTAAATAAGTACATGCAGAAATAAATACGTTTATGGGTTTATATTTTAGCAAGTGCGCAATCCCACACCCTCACGGTCATAAGTATGTTATGTTCTCCACAACGTATTCCGACCCACCAGCCGTATCACATTATTAGCGTCAACCTCAGCATTGAAGTTCATTATAAAACGAAGTCGAAAATGTAGGCCTAAATGTTTTTTTTTTGTTTTTCTTTTTTGTTTTTGTTTTTAAATTCACATCATTAAATAGTATTAAATGACGTTTTTATTATTTCTTTAATTTTTACTCAAAATAAATGCTTTTCTGGTGTTATTTCAAATTATAAAATGGAGAAAAAGGTGTTCGGTCAACGGTCTCCAACCAAAAAATAAATAAATAAACAATAAAAAAAGTAAATCTGGGAAAGCATAGCCATGAAATTGGCAGCGTCTGGTTCCTGCCCATCGAGTCAATAGCTGAATCATGGGAAATGGAGTCCGTAGGTAGATCCTTATTTACATCTATATTTTATAACTTGAGCCAATGGAAAATAAATAACTTGCATTAATATTTTTATTACAGTTTTGCTAAAATGCATTTCTTGAAACTATGCCTCATATTTTCATAACAGGAAACACAAATCCATAACATCTCACCCAATTTCCCAAACATGTCAAAATGAAGCTCTACACTCAAAAAAACAATATTTCCAAAACAATTATGTTGCTTATGGTTCTCCTCCTCAAAAACCTTTTTTTTTCATGAACACAAAAGACACAACTTATATATTCACTGGCACATTTTTATTCATTCATGTACTACCCATCAGTGATGCGCGGGTCAATGTGTATGAAACGTGTATATGAAAATACTGTACCCGACCCGCTTCCTGACCCGCATTTTTTTTCTAATGCGCTCGCTGAAGTGCTGCGCTCAGAGCTCGTGGTGCGCGCGGCGACGAGAGCAGGCAGTTCTTGAGGCGACTCATCATTTTCCATTTCAGCTGTCTAGATGCATATTACTGATGAATGCGATGTTAATGTTTCGATCCTGCTTGAAGAATTCATCAGCAGGTCAACTGAGAGAAAGCCCACTTTTGGAAACGTGTGAAAGCCCTTAGGAGCGGAAACTGTTCTTTCTCTGAATGTTGACATAGCATTAATAAATGTAATATGTAATAAAGGATTGATGTATTCGTTTTTTTTTTTTTTAATTAAGATGCTGCATGTGTCCAGTCTAATCGCAGTGTGCGTCTCTCCCCCGACTTTCCCAACAAAAATCCCACCCCTGTCAGAAAATACATAAAACTGACATTACTGAGCTTTATGCGTTTAAAAGTAACTTATTAAAATAATACAATGGCATTGCTCAGTTCAGTGTGTTGGAAAATCGGGAATTTTGTCCCGCGTCAACATTTATTCATTAACAACATTAACAATATTTATTAACAGTTAATAACGCCCAACATTCAAAAGGTAGCCTACATATGACAAAGCCAGTATTTTGGTTATCATCTTTCATTATTTCGGCAAATATCTCCCACACTTTGCTTTCTATTTGTGTATTTGCGGAGCTTTCACTCCCCAGTCTTCACATTTTCTCTACATGCAGACTAAGCTTGTGCGTCATCTTCGCACCAGTTATTTAATCAATAAAGTGTAGTAGGCCTATGTATTTCATAGAAAACTGTGTCTAGTACTATATAAATTACAAAGGTTTAATTGGCATCTTTATTTCAAACGACCTGACGGACCGCGACCCGAATATCATTAAAATATTTTTGGATTACTCGTAACCACTGCGCATCACTGGTACACAGTACAACTGTTAAAAAAAAAAAACTTCTGTCTCAGCATCCCGTCTTTGCGCTAGGTCAGGACGAAAAATCTGGTCTACAACACAGGCTATACTGGCTCTGGAGAAACAGCGGGGATAAAATCCTCTTGCATGCCTGATATCCTTGAGTCATTGTTCACAAACAAGATAGGCAAAATGCTTAGTTATGTTGTCAATATGACAGTACACTCTGCTAGTACTACCTGATATATGAACTATGGCATCAGTTTGGCAGTTACTGTACTGAAATGCAAAAACCGTGCTTTTTATGTATGCCATACATTAATTTCAAAAGTACAAATGTACACATTACTGTATGTGGGATGTTGATTGAAAAAGACTGAAAAGAAATGTGTAGAAAAGTTAGTTGACAGTTTATGACAGTTAGATCAACCAATTTGTGTTTACCGTAATGACTAGATGTCATTGTGTAAATAATCAGATCAAAATCAAATATACATAATCAGCTGCATAATTGTACCAGAGCAATGGCAACTTGTTCAAAAGAATGAGAAATGTTTTATGATCTGCACAAGAGACTAGATGACGTGGAGGTTGAACAAGTAGTTTTAAGAATTTAATTTCTGATCTGAGAAATGGATCAAAGCCACTGAAAAAAACTGTAAGCTGACTTTGGGACTTTTATCTCCAACAAAGGTTCTGATTGGTGTAATGATGGGGATGAGGTAAGGAGGGGGATGAACCAATCTGTAGACATGGCAACAAACAAGCGGGGTGGAGACATTACAGGGTTGGTAAGGGAACAACAGGAGACACTTCAAAATATAAGTCCTGAACATAGAGACAAGTTATTTATATTTCGTTGGCTCAAAGTATAAAATATAGATGTGATCCATTCATCTTTTTTTTTTTGTTGAATTCTTGAAAACAATATTGTTTAGTGCAAGTTATTTATCTTTTCATTGGCTCAAGTTATAAAGGGGGGGGTGGGTGGGTGCCCTAAAAGCCACGAGGGCAGAGTCTATGATGCATTAGGGCGGATCAGGAGCCTTGGGCGGCCGTGGTGGATCAGGAGCCTTGGGAGGCTGTGTTGGATCAGGAGCCTCAGGTGTCCGGCTCCAGACGCCCTTCCCGCCCACCCTTTCCAGGATCTTTACTCTACTGCCCCCCCCAAAAAATATTTTCTTGGGGAGACTTCCAGTGGGAGGATTAGGTGGGCCCTCCAGAGTGGCGGGCACTCTGGAGGGCGCACGGGGTGCGCAGCCGACTCTGGAGGGCGCACGGGGTGCGCAGCGCGAGTTCAAGGGGGCGCACAGGGTGCGCAGCGCGAGTTCAAGGGGGCGCACAGGGTGCGCAGCGCGAGTTCAAGGGGGTGCACGGGGTGCGCAGCGCGAGTTCAAGGGGGCGCTCTGGCAGCACGGCGGGCTCTGGAGGGCTGGTGGATCAGGCTCGGGCACTGGCAGTGGGGCAGGTGCTGGCGGTGGCAGCGGGGCAGGCGCTGGTTCAGGCAGAGGGGCAGGTGCTCCAGAGGGTAATGGAGGTGGACCGGAGTCCGTGAAGATGTGTGCATTCGTAACAGGGGACGTGCTCTCACGAGGTTGCTCCGGCGTGCACGGATACATCCAGCTCCGGGAGCGCACCGTCACTAAGCAGAGTAACACTGCCGACTGCCACGGCAGGTCCCTCACATCCGGTAGCTCCACATGAGTGAGTCCCTGAGCCACCCTGTAAAAGGCTCCCGCGAGCACAGAATGCCGAGACCCGACCGTTCCGCCAGCTGATAGTATTCTTTGACAAAGTCCTCGAACGGCAGGTCTCGGCGAACAAGCGCGAACAGTTTCGCGGGGAATGCCATCTTTTTTTATTTTGATGGGTTGTTCTGTCACGTTCGGTCCGCGGCGGTGATGCGTGCAGCCGCGCTTCTCAGCCAGGCAAGGAGCAGAGGACGTGGAGTTCTCAAATAGAACATTTATTTAAACAAATGAACAAGACAAAACAAAAAGCTGAAGAGGCAGCGACGATAACACATAACACTTTCACAGACACACAAAACGTTAACAACCCATGACTGGAACTGAAAACAAGGGCTTTAAATACACAGAACACTAATCACCAAAAGTGAGGGCAGCTGAGAAACACAGGTGAACGGAATCAACTAATCAACCTACTTCCCGGAAAAACCAAATAAGGACAGGACTGAACCAAAACTACAAAGACAGGGGGAAATCAAGACAGACCGACAAGAGACGCCACAAAGACAGACGTGAAACATGACACCTATTAATTGTACGGGATCATATTACTCCTCTTTTACAGTTTTTACACTGGCTGTCTGTGCATTACAGTGTACATTTTAATATTTTACTTATTGTCCATATGTCACTAAATGTTATGGCTCCATCATATATCTCAGATTTTTTGATTGAGCACAATGTCACCAGATCACTCAGGTCATCTAACCAGAGACTTTTGCAACAAATGATCTGCCCATTTTTATTAGAATGACTTTGTCTCCAGCTATTTATAAGTCAATTAATTAATAAATTTAAAAAAAAAAATAAAAAATAATAAACTGCCAGTTTTAGTAACTAAACAGTGCTGTATGAATAAATTGCCTTTGCCATTGTCACTTTATGCTACATTCTGTAGAGGACACCGGGACTTTAAATAGTCCTTTAAAAAATTTAATTAAAAATGAAAAAGAAAAAATAACAAAAGGCAAAATCAGTGGGATTTTTGTTTCAATAACCAATCAATTTACATTTTTTGTTAACTTTATATACAGTTTATTCTCATGTATGTGATGAAAGAATGATTTGATATATCATTTTACTTGATCCAAAATGTGTGTAAAATGGACATACACAGGATTTTCCTATAAAGATTTTATGAACTGTATCTGCATATTAAAGTGTTTTGGGGCAACATATAATGAATGAATATGTTTAATAATGGGAGTAATAATTGGCAATATTTTCTTAATAATATATATTATTTTATCACAGACAAAGTCAAAAGTCAAGTCAAAGTCAGCTTTATTGTCAATTCTGCCACATGTACAGGACATACAGAGAATTGAAATTTTGTTACTCTCTGACCCTTAGTGGATAACAAATTAACATTAAATACAAAAAGAGTTTTTTCTTTTCCATATTTAGAGTGAGATTGTTGTTAACACGGCCTTATGGCCGACTTACGTAGTCGGCCTTATCCCTGTTGCTAATTAGACCCACCACAGTCAGGTTGTCTGCAAACTTAATGAAGAGGTTGGAGCTGTGTGACGGTGTGCAGTCATGGGTCAGCAGGGTGAAGAGGAGGGGCTCAGGACATATCCCTGAGGTATATGATGAGGGAATGATGGTGCTAGATGTGTTACTGTGGGCCGGGACAGACTTAATGCGTTGCATGACTAGCCGTTCAAAGCACTTCATGAGGATGGGAGTAAGTGCAACAGGACGGTAGTCATTAAAACAGGAGGGAGATGACTTCTGTGACGATGTCTCTCAGTACACGACCAGGAATTTTGTCAGGACCCGGAGCTTTACGTGCATTGATCCTGCTGAGGGATGTCCTCATGCTGTCTGGGGACAGAGTCATCACCTGGTCATCAGGAGGGGGTGGGGTCTTCTGTGCAGTGGTGCTGAAGAAGGCGTTCAGCAGGGAGATGGTGCTATCACAGGTCTGTGATGGGGCAATACTGAAATAGAATTTACTGTTAAATTAGAATTTTTAATAGTCACTTGTTGTTTTCAAAAATGCTAAATAAATATATAAATATTTCAAACATGAGGACCTGTGAAATTGATGTCCTATTTCATAAAGTCATATTTTGATGTGAAACCGCATAACATTTTCCTCAGATATTGATTAAATTTGTCAGATTTAAATGATCATTTTAAAATATTATCATATGTGAACCTAAAGCACAAACCCAGTCGTAAGTAGCTTATATAAGTAAAATATTGTCATTGAGTCTTAAAAAAATTATTATTTATTTTTACTGACCAGATTCAATCGACGCCCTTACGCTGGAAACAACGGTGACATTAATTTATTGTATCTTGAATAAATTAATGAATGACTGAATGAATGAATGAAAAAATCGCCCAACCCAACAGTCAGTACAAGTAGTAATTTGGTGGAAACGTCTAAATTAAGTATGGCTGAGTCTGAAATCGCATACTAAGAAAGGAGTTAAATGAAAGCTTGCACGGTCCCTCGTTCATTTCGAAGCTATTTCTGTCATCTCTGTCTGTTAAACTACATGGTTCAACCACCTTAAAATAGCCTACATGTATATCTGAGGCTTTTATTGTATTGCGATATCCCTATTATTTCCGCCTAACATGTGCCAATCAGCGCGCTTGTCTTCTTATAAACCAATCCAAAGGCGTCTTGTCTTTAGTGCGGACCAATAACAGCAGAGACAGCGTGGAGTTTCCTTTTCCAGCAGAAGTGAAGTGAAGTGAACTAACGTTAGCTGACCTAGCGGCTGGGTACAAGGAATGCTGCAGTTCATTCTACGTGGATATGGAAGGGATGGGAATGATTAGGATTGGCTAACAGTATCAAGATCGTATTACAGTAGCGAGATTATACATGTTTTTTTTCTTTTAAAATGAAATACGTGTTGTATTTGAACCGTACGGGTAGGAATTATGGATGTGATTTTTGGAATCTCTTGCGGCATCGAATGATTATCGCGATCCATATTTCTGCAAAGCACGCTCTGCCTAAAGTCCACGGTCCAAGCACTTGCCTACAAAACATCGGTTCGCCTTTAAGGGAAAGCTAGGCTCGACTGCTGCCTGTGCTTTTATTATTATTATCTGTATCCTAAGTCATCTCATGCTTGCCCTTGCAGAACCGACCCGAACAGAACATGTTTTCAGTGCGGATCGTCACAGCGGATTATTACATGAGCAGTCCGATCAGAAACCTGGACGTCTGTTACTCTGAGTTCAGAGAGAGCGATGTCAAGAAAGTGCCCGTAGTGCGGATCTTTGGGGCCACACCAGCAGGTATGCATGCATGCATTCATCTGTGTGTTCATATAGCGTGAAACATCGCCTAACTGTTGACGTTTGAGTCCACGGTAATAACGTTGTCATTTTGCACGTATTGGGTCTGTTGTTATTTGCATGTGATTACGAGTAAGGAACACTTTTTTTGTTGGTGGTGTTTGTGTATTTTTGCTCCCTGCGCCATGTTGTCAACACGTCTGACCGCCATGTGGACATGTTTACTCTGACCGAATACCATATGCAGTCTCTGCTGGGCCATTCCTATGTTGTATTAGCGTAAAACTAAAACAAAAAAATCACATCTGTGCCAATCTTTGTGTGTCTGATTTCATAATCATGTGATTACAACACTGGCTTTTTCGTTGTGGCTTAAGAATGCGGGGAGAAAGAAAGTAAAGAACAGAGGGAGGGGGCAGGGGTAATTGTTCTGTAGTGGTGACCATAATGTTAGAGCAGGGGCTGGCGCTCTCCTTGGCATTCCCGGCTGCCAGGGATTTCCACTGGCAGCTGCCAGAGTTCCTAGTTTCTACAGGCAGTGGCAGCTCGCGATACCATTTCCGGTGGCAGCTGCCAATAGTCGCTACTTGCAGTGGCTGCTCGCGATGACACTTCCGGTGGCATCCCCAGTTGCCACAGATTTCCACTGGCAGCTGCCTATGGAATGATTTTAGACTCAAAATAATTAATAGATGCACGCACAATTATCCATGCGCAACATAAATTTAATGCATGTTTCTTATTACAAACACCTTTCAATTTGAGGATGTGTACATTCAGGATTAAATGCTTGTACAGCGATTTATACAAATAAAGACGTGTTTACGAATAAAACTGCTCTGTTCTACATTAATATATCATAAATTGCGCATGCAAAAAGGAATCTGTGCATTTGTGAATGTGACACGAGTTCATTTATTAATGTTTTGTTGGAGTCGATCTTGTTCGGTTCATTTAAATTTTGAGACTACATTTTCGCATTTTTAGTTTTCACAACACACACACACACACACACACACACACACAACTACCTACACAGAAGGCTCACTGCAATCTATTAACGTGGGGAAAACTTGCAAATGTGCGTTTCTAAACTGAAACAAATGGTGTTCAACTGGTGTCTCCAGAGTTATGAATTAAATTAATGTGCTGGGTTCAAAGTAATTTTGTGAGTATAAATGTTCTATAAATGTCGTCATTTGCACGTGCGAAAGGGAATCCGCGCGTGCATTCATTGATTTCTTGCTCGAGTCGATCTTGTTCGATTCATTTGGATTTTGAGACTCTTTTTCCGCGGTTTTCAGCATCACTGAAACACACGCACGTTCACTGAAAGACAAAAGAAAGCAGATACCACTAGGTGGCAGTCGCAGTACAGAGTTGGCAATTATCAGCTTATTCTACGTGGGTGGGGAAAAAAGAAACAATATACTATTCATTTCATTCAATGAAATCAATTATGATCAGGAAGAAGACTACAGTGGTGGTGGGCAACAATATTAGATCAATATTATTTTTTTAGCATCTAAAAAAATCACCTTGTTTAAGTCAGTTATTTTTATCTTCTGCTGTAGTGTGGTAGTAGGAATCCATTCACATTTCCAAACATTCATTTTGCCATTAATCCAGTGATATTTTTGTTTTCTCCACACAGAGATCTGATCTGATCATCATGCAGTCTGCTTGGGATAACATGAAGAGACGGAATAACTGAGACAGACTAAATTCAGAACAACGTCTCCAAGACAATTCAAGAAAGCTCCCTGCAAAGCTACAGTACTGTTAAAAGTTTTAGGCAGTTAAAAATAATGTCATAAATTGATGTTCTTTATCCATTACCTTTTTTTAATTAATTAAATTAAATCAATATTTGGTTATTTTGAATTAAATTAATTTAATATTTGGAGTTTTTTGAGTTTTGCAAATAGCTTTCTTGAAGCGTCTTGGAGACGTTGTTGAGTGCCACCTATTGGTAGCTGCCTGTCTTGTCTTTCAGTGAACATGTGTGACTGTGTGTGTTTCAGTGATGCTATAAACTGCTAAAAATGAGTCTCAAAATCCAAATGAACCGAACATGATCGACACACACGGATTCCATTTCACATGCACAAATGATGACATTTTAATAGAATTTCTTTTTCTTCATTTTTCTTTGAACCCTGCACATGAATGTAGTTCACAACTCTGCAGACACCAGTTGAACACCATTTGTTTCAATGTAAAAAACGCACATTTGCAAATGTTTCCAAATAGTCCACATGTTAATAGATTGCAGTGAGCCTTCTGTGTAGGTAGTTGTGTGTGTGTGTGTGTGTGTGTGTTGTGAAAACTGTAAAAATGCGAAAATGTAGTCTCAAAATTTAAATGAACCGAACAAGATCGACTCTAACAAAACATCAATAAATGAACTCATGTCACATGATTCACAAATGCACAGATTCCTTTTTGCACGCGCAATTTATGATATATTAATGTAGAACAGAGCAGTTTTATTCGTAAACACGTGTTTATTTGTATAAATCACTGTACAAGCATTTAATCCTGAATGTACACATCCTCAAATCTGAAGGTATTTGTGTGTTTGTAATAAGAAGCATGCATTAAACTTACGTAGCGCATGGATAATTGTGCGTGCATCTATTAATCATTTTGAGTCTAAAATCATTCCATAGCTGCTAGCCACTAGTTGCTACTGGCAGTAAGGCTCGAGTTACTATCTATCTATCTATCTACACTGCTCACAAAAATTAAAGGAACACTTTAAAGAAACTCATTAGATACATCAGATCTCAATATGAAGTTGGATATTTATACAAATAACTACAGGGCAATGTCTTAGGAATGATGATCAGATAAGATCTCTGTGTGGAGCACTGGCTGTTGTCAGACTCCTTAATCCAACACGCATATATATATATACACATACACACATATGTATGTGTGTGTGTGCATATATGTAATATATAATATATGTTGGATTAAGATTTGTTTCCTTTTTATTCCGCTGTTTTTGGACTCAAAGATGGCTGTTGCCAACGTGCCTTTCCTAAGTTTTTCCCTGCCTAGCAAGGCTTGTTTTCGAGGCTACTATGCCATGTTGCACATGGTTGCGGATCTTTTAAAACTACCTGCGAGTGATTGATGCAACGGGGGACCCCTGTCCAGATGAAAGACGGAGAGCTGTATTGGTTCACTGCCTTTTGCACAATGTGAGCGTGTCAGGGGAGGCGCGGGGAAAATTCTTTTATCAGTTAAAAATATAATTATAGAGTTTAATTATTATATACAGTACTGTGCAAGTGTCAAAGTTTCTATCTTTTGCGGTACCGTGTCAGTTGTAAATATCAGTTTACATTTCCAAACATTATTTTTGTAATTAATTGTTATAATGCAGTGAGATTATTGTCTGCACAAGTCTGACAACAGCCAGTGCTCCACACAGAGATCTTATCTGATCATCATCCAGTCTGTCTGGAATGACATGAAGTAACAGAACAAACTGAGACAGACTAAATCCAGAAGAACCTTGGCAACATCTACAAGATTATTTGCGGGTGTGTCGTGGGTGGATGAAATGATGCAAATATTAACTACATTCTGTAAAATATAAACGTGTTTGAAATGCATTTTTATCAGGCAGACAAGCACAGTAACTATTAGGCTTGGGTATCGTTAAAGTTTTAGTCATATTTCTACTTTTATCGATACCACTTATCGATCTGGTACTTTAACGGTACTCTTACGGTAAACATTTTGTTGTGGTTTTAATATTTAAAAACAATATAATAATGAAAAACTAATTGAGAACAGAATTAACAACACTTTGTTTTATTTTGTATGTAAAATAATAATGTGTAGCCTAACAAATACCAGTGTTTGCGCAAATATTACACAAACATAGATGAACAAAACTATTCCTGAAAAAGAGTGCAGGTAGGCTGCAAGAGGACTAACAATTTTTAACCATTTAAATGCAGCTTTAACTAAAAGAGTTGCTAAATGTAGCAACCTTGGCTAATGTTTGTTTTATTAGAACACATTCACATAAATTAGTTAACTGTGTGTGTTATTCCATCGTTATTTTCGTATTATTATTTTCGGTTATGAAATAAAAAGTCTCTCACCTCAGAAAAGTGAACTATCCAGATGTTACGCCGTGTTCGTTGCCTGCTTTGTTTTTATTTTCGAAATATATATATACATATAGTGGATCACGGCTTGATGATCATGGGACACTGTGGGACCCAAGGAAAACCACTTTTTTTGAGAAACACTGCTTTAGATCGTTCAGTTCCCTTATGAGTGTGTCGTCTGACTGGGGAGGACCCACTCTGAAGCCGCACTCGCCGGACCAGATTGCCTTTGCTGTGAGTTGTTAAGCATGGCTACTCTTCGCCCCCCGCCCCCCCGCTTAAAACTCAGGATAGACGCAGACTGTATCTCAGCACTGCATCCATGGAAGAATACACGATGGCTGCAAGAAGGAATCCCTCTCTATGTGGTGAACAGAAGGAGAGTGCTTGAGACGCATCCCTAACAGGTTGGGGAGCGCTGTACGAGGGCTCTATGGTCAGAGAGAGACAGCAGTTTGCACATCAACTGCCTGGAAATGATGGCAGTGTGTCAGGCGTGTCGCTTCTTTCAACCACACCTGAGGGACAGTCACGTTCTGGTTCGATCGGACAGTATAACAGTGGTCTCATACATAAACCGGCAAGGGGGCCTTTCATCCAAGCGCCTCTACAGACTGGCAGCGTGCCTCCAAGCAGCATATTTCACCAGAAAGATGGATGCTCTTGCCCAAAATTGGCCCAGACACTCTCTTTATGCTTTTCCCCCGACCTGCTGGTAGCCCCTCTCTGGAGGAACCAGCCGTGGTTAGCGGACCTGTGTGCAATGCTGACAGCAGCTCCCTGGCCGATTCCCCTGAGACACGACCTGCTATCTCAGGCGACCCTGTAAGCCTCCCGGAGTGTGTACTAAACACTATTTCACAAGTAAGAGCCTCGTCTACAAGACGCGTTTATGCTACTAAATGGTCGGTGATGGTTTTCCAGATGGTGCGCAGCGAAAACCCCCATACTTGTGACATATCACTGATATTGTCATTTTTGCAGCACCTGCTTGATAGAGGTCGAACCCCGTCTACATTTAAGGCTTATGTGGCGGCTATAGCAGCCCACCACGACCTTATGGCAGGACAGACTGTGGGTAAGGATGCTTTACTCATTCACTTCCTAAGAGGAACAAGGTGGCTGAAGCCCCCCCCGTCCTCTCACTGTCCCCTTGTGGGATCTACCCATGGTGCTGAATGCCCTCAAAAATCCACCTTTTGAGCCCCTCCAGACAGCTACAGTTAAAACCCTGATGCTTAAGACTGCACTGCTTCTAGCACTGGCATCTGTTAAGCGAATAGGGGACTTGCAATCGCTGTCTATTAACCCCGCTTGCCTTGACTTCGGGCAGAATGACTCTAAAGTCATCCTGAAACCAAGGCTGGGATATGTACCTAAGGTGCTCACTACAACCTTTAAGGCGCAGGTGGTTTCTCTTGCGGCTTTGCCGCCTTCTGAGGGCCAAGACTTCATCCCCCTCTGCCCGGTTCAGGCATTGAGAATTTTCATTGAGGGCTCAGCTGACTTCAGACGATCTGACCAGCTGTTCATCTGCTTCAGCGTCTGCTGGTCTCCAAGCAAAGACTCGCAAAATGGGTTGTAGACGCTATCTTATTGGCTTACTCTTCTGCGGACCTAGAATGTCCCCTGGGAGTTAAATGTTATTCCACAAGATCCACCGCCTCGACTTGGGCATGGGCGAGTGGTATCTTTCTAGCAGAGATTTGTGAGGCGGCCGGCTGGGCTTCGCCGTCCACCTTTGCCAGGTTTTATAACCTGGACATCCCTGCATTACACGCTAAGGTTCTCTCTGCCTAACTGTTATAATAATAAAATTAAAATAAAAATGGACTAACACAAAAACATACACATTTATATATGTATATATATATATATATATATATATGTATGTGTGTGTGTGTGTGTGTGTGTGTGTATGTGTGTATATATATATATATATATATATATATATATATATATTATACCAAATATATAGACTTTAAAAAAATTAATAATAATAACTAGATGGTACATTTCCTGAAGAAAATGTGAGTGGGGCTTGCCGTGGCAAAAATCAGCGCTCTGTTGCTAATTGCTTATGATTTTCATGGAGTTCTGTGCACGAATTAGCACTCCACCAATAACTATTAGCATGTAGCACTGCTAGCATGACTAACATGTCTGTAGTTAGGTTTGCTTAGATGAGTCAGAAGGTCTTACTAAACGGTATGTCTATGACTATCAGATTTAAAGAAATGTCAGTTTGGATTCGGGTTGCTAGGGCATGGCTAGGAAGAGGTTAAGTGATTTATGTTAGGTTGTTTGCTGCCCCGAGTCAAATGAGCCCACCCCCATGTCTCTATGACACTGTGATCCAAAGATATCCATCTGTGCCTTTAGTAATTGCAGTCTATGGATTTAGTTGTTTGTTTTTTTTCGGAAGAACATATCTGTGATTTCCTCATTCTTATAGAGCACCGGTGTTACGAGTTAGATGTTGTTTTAGAGATGATCCGTAACATTTAAGTGAAACATTGCTGCTGCTGAGGTAAACCATGAATAACAG
>JAUMHI010000065.1:1914285-1937131 GCA_032359435.1 Enteromius unitaeniatus
GCGCAGCTCATCAGTGAACAACGGCTGTGTGTAGTATATACGGCTCAATGTGAAATCACACACCTGATGGCATTTACCGCTGATTACAGGACCGTGTTTACTTTCAAAACTCGCAAACAGGTTGACCGATTGGGATCAGGACATCCCTATTCAGAACATTAGAAACGCTAGTTCATGCTCCAGTATAATCAGTCCGCCGAAACTCATCCAGTGAGAAACGTTCTGCGGTGGAAAAATAAGTTTCACAAACGGGGCTTAGCTTAAGCCAGGAGAGAGAGAGAGAGAGAGAGAGAGAGGTTTTTTGGTGGGGATAAATTAAACATGATCTGCAATGACGTATTGCATTGAGGTTTGTGGAGTTGGCTGAAGTATGCATAAGAAGCAGACTCAGACCCTCAACCCTTTGATTTTGACAGAGGGAGTGTCTATTTAAACTTCCCTCATCCACTTCACAATGGTAGCAGGGTTTCCCCCAAGAGGAAGTGCTTAGGGAAGTTTGCAAGTGCATATCTAAAAGTGGAGTGGAACACAGCCTAGAAAGTTACAGCCAGGTGAGTTTGATCAAAGTTGGAGCTAAATTCTGTAGCAAATGGATCTTACTGGCCGGAGTTGAGAACTCCTAATATAGTGTAGAAGCTTAATAACCATCACCTTAAAGGTCATCAGAACAAGACCTAGAAATAAAGAGGTGTTAATAATAATAATAAGAATAGGCTAACCTGCACAATTCTTTCAGTAGTTTATTGGTAGAGATCTAGTGCACATGTCATTAGTTTTAAATTAGTGTAAGTTTTGTAAGCTCTTCCTGTCCTATTAGAGTAAAGCACAGCAAATTATTATTTTTTTTTGCACTGCATCTGGTCATCGACTGCAGCCTCTGAATTGGGACACAGCTTTTAATGTAAAAATTCCACTAACATAGGTGCACCTTGAGAAGTTGAAATAGAATAGAATAAAAATAATAAAATTAGAATAAAAATCAAACCAACGTTTATAACTTAGGTCTGTATTGCAATTTTATTATTATAATAAAAAAAAACATTTGGTGTGCAATTTATTTAAATGTTGGATTTATATTGAAAGCTATGGTAGTGCTAAGTATTTGGACTTGAAGGCAATCACTGTGGTCCTGGCTCTTTATATAGCTCTTAAGCAGTATGCCAGACACAGCAGAGTGTATTTACTTGTGCTTCTAAGGTATTGCTTGATTTTAGTTCATCTGTCAAACACATTGATTTCTAGAGCACATTTTATCAACATATTGACATGTTTAAATTCTTTTCAGGCTGTATTCAGACTTTTACATTTTTTTCACGTATTGTTGCAGCCCTGTTCTATGTTGTTTTCCCCCACATTCTATGCTTACTATAACGAAAAGTTAGGTCTGGTTTTCATTTATTTTTTTTGAAAAGGGGAAAAAACCCTGAAATTAGAATGGTCTTTGTCTGACAGTGAGCAAATTCAGAATAAAAAGGTAGATTGAATTCATTTAAATTTTAAAATTAAGCCACCATGGCTTGTCTGTATGGGCAAGTAAGGAAATTAGTTTGTATATTTCTGTAATCTGCAAACATTGTATTATTGAAGAGTACTATTTATTGTTTTAATTCACATCTGTTTACTCTTAAAATAAGTAAAAGCAAAGATAATACCAAGTTTTACTGCCAATAATGTAATTAAAATTACATTAGCTATTTACAATCGACATCTAGAAACTGAAGCCTTCTTGAGCTTCTTAGTTTTGTAGTTATGATTTTTTTTTTGGTCAGAGCTCATGTGGTTATGTTACCAAGCAAGCAAACATACTTGACAAACATACTTGGTTTTCATCAAATCACTTATCACAATTCTTTTATAGGCATTTTATATTGCGCTAAGAGCTGATCTGTGTATTTTTAACTTGCCATTCTGGAGGAGCTGAACTACCTGTGCAACCTGATGGGTTTAAGGTACTGCCCCAAGCTACAAGCAGTGAGAAGTACCCTAACAAAAAATAAACTTCAGACACATCAGTCAGGAAGGAAAAGGAGAGCGCAATTGTATGTGGCCACTACCTGTGAAACCATTTTTATGGGTTTTTCTTGCTGTTGCCTCTCCAGTGCACCTGTTGTTATATTAATTTGCACCAAAAGAATCACTATTGCTTTGTAACTGGACGGAATGATTTCCCTGATTGCCCAATTGACCGAATTTCGTACTGTGAAAGTGTTACCTTATTAATTTAGTAATTTATTTATTTGCTTTATGATTGTTTGTACTAATAAGTATTCCAAATACAGAGCTCTGCACATGCAGTCATACTATGTGATTTTGTAGTTCTACAACAGAATTCTAGAACTATGCACTTAAATACTATTAAGAATTTCATTTAGAGAACTTTACCATTATATTCTTACTAGCAGAGCAGTAGTTTTTATTGGTTATCTAATTGAATAGTATCTTTCTAGTGTATAATTGAATTTAGAGCTCTATTATCCTATTTCTATTAGTACTTGTAAACTAAATTTAATATGTTAAATTGCTTCACTGCTACAATCATGTCTCTTCTCTGATGTTATGTAACTTTTAGTAGCCTGTCGCTCATTGCAGCAGTAGCAAATCACAACAATCCAGTAATTTCCTGATGGGCATTTAATCAAATACTTTTTGGATATATCAAAATAGTGAAGAAGAGACCATGTCAACTTCCATTTTTATGCTGACCTTAATGTGATTTGTCAGTTTAGTCATTTTTCACCTACTTCTTGTTAAAACATTTGGACATAGATATGACCATTGTTTCTCTCCTTAGGCCTTTCTATGGATACCACATGAAGGAAAAAACCTTTATGAAGATTTACCTATACAACCCACAGATGGTCAAAAGGTGGGTCCTAGCAATCTGGTTGTTTCTTTTTTATGAATAAGTGTGTGTGTAAGTGCATACATGTGATGTGAGTATGTCAAGGGATGTCAAAAAGTACTGGTACTTCTGCTGGCACTAATAGCCTCATGGACAGTGTGCCGAGATGTAGCTCCGTTGTGCTTCAGGTGTCCTGAGTTCCTGTTCCAGCTCGCAGATGTTTCCTGATCATTTCCCCGCTTTCTCAATTCCCTTTCATTTCCTGTCAACTTACTATTAAAAACTAAAAAAAAAATTGCTGTTACTTCTGGTTGATGATATTACTTATAAAGGTCTGAGTCTTGCAATGCAATTCCATATTTTTATGATTTAAAGTATAACAATTTGGTTACAAAAACAAATTTTAGTGCACTAATTTATCTTTTCTATAATTTATTTTTTTGATACTGTCAACATTTTAATTAGTTTGATGTCTGTATATTTGTACAGATGTCTGATCCCCTCTGTATATATAACTGTTTGTATTAATTTTGCATCTTGCATTAAGGACAGCATATTGTTGCAACATCAAGAAAAATCTTCTTTTTTTTTTTTTCTTAGAATGAGCATTTGATGTGCCGCAAGTGCACAGCACACTTAATTGAGAAAAGCTTGGTTATATGGCACTGTTATTTCACATTTGAAATATCAGATGTTTTCTTGTGCTATACTGTATTGCATATTTAACTTGTATTGGTATTGACTATTAAAAATTTGGAGCCACATTTGGTGTTCTGTGTGAGTAGAGGAGTGGTACATCAGCATGTGATGGGTGTTGCTGATTGTATGTATGCTTTTTTTTTTTTTTTTTGTAGGGTGAGTGAACTCCTGCAGGGTGGAGCTATAATGAATAAGAGTTTTCAGCCCCATGAAGCTCACATTCCCTTCCTGCTTCAGCTCTTTATCGATTACAACCTCTACGGCATGAACATGATCAGTCTTGCTGCTGTTAAGTTTCGAACAAACCGTGCAACAGGTAACACACATACACGCAAAAAGCAGCCTTAACGAGGGATGGGCGATATAGTGGGCGATATAAATCTTATATTACAATACAAGTAATTGTATTGTGATATAAGCGACCCGTGCTGGCAACATGAGTCAACATTAGCCAATTTTCATTTTGTTAAAGCCTTTAAAATGTATGACTTATTGGAATTGTACAAAATATTACTGTGCTATGCTTAATTGGAAATAATAGTACCTTAAAATCTCTTAGTAAAACCCCCAAATTTGGCGAACCACGCCAAAACCCATCACACCACATCTTTCCCTTCACTTCTTTTCTTAATAATAATTACTTCTATTAATCAAAATTTAGCAAAAATAGGAAAAATAAGAATGCGGATTCAAATAAAGAGTAGAATCATCCAAGTAATAATTCAATTTAAATGTCAGATGCAAGTGGTTTGCCTCTGATGGACAAGTGCAACTTTTTTTGCCTGTAGCTTATTATGCTGAAATTTCCTATTTCCCACTTATGAAGTCATGATTACAAGCTTTTCTTATTTAAGTGCTTTAAGGACGGAAAGAATAAAATAAAGCATCCTAATTGGTTGACAATAAACTTTCACTGCCCTACAGTTTGCAGACAATTCTTGCATTACAGTGAAATACATGCTTATTTCACTGCTTATAAAACATACAATATGCTTCAAATATTGTTCATATCTAGCATATAAATACACTACTTTAGTGACAAGACAAAGGAATGCGTTGCTTGTGAAAAAAGCACAGGTTGTCCCCTCCATTAATTAGTTTATGGCCTGCCCAACTTAAAGACTCTGGCATCAAAATTATTTCAGATTTTCCTTGTAGTAAACACGACTTGAGAGGCCGTTCGCATCCAATTTCTGATTAGGAAACTCGTATTTATGATAATTCTAATAGCACATGAGGGCAGCATTAGCCCATGTGCGTTTCAGCTCATTTTGCCTGCACATGTTATATATATCACAAAACAGTTATTTTTGCTTCGCAAAATTGATGTTTTAAAAACTGTTGAAAATCACATTATTAACTGTAAGGCTTAAACAAATGCAAATTATAAACCTTTTATTATTACACAATACCACAAAGTCACAGGAGTCAAATTTCAGTTTTTGCTGTAGTTTTATGGTATCACTGTTAAAGAGTAACAAGGTGGTGGATGGTGAAGTGGATTTACTTATTGTATAGTTAATGAAAGGTATGTGCCTTTTAATGTTTGAAGCCTTCATGCTTTGGAAGTACAGAAGACGAGAGCCACACTGAAAAGTGGTGCCCAAACTATTATTTTTTTCCAGACTGAATCAAACTCGTATATCAGAAAACTAAAAAATTATTCATGATACAATTGTACATTTCTGTCTGTATATATTTGGACACAAGAAAGTTTTATATTAATTATTTTAGCTGTTGACTAAAGCATATGAGTATATAATGAAAATGGGCTTAAATTGCACACTCTGAGGTTTAATTTAATTAATCTAGGTGATTTCAGTTCTTTAATATGTACCTCCCCTTTTTCAAGGGACCATTAATTAGACAATTGACTCAAAAGCAGTTTATGGACAGCTGTGCACTATTCTTACATATTGTAACATCTTACATATTTTTACATCAATTATGCATGTAAAAGGTCTGGAGTTTTAGATTCTAAGTTTTCCATTTGCATTTGTAAGCTGTTAGTTTGAAACCCTTATGCAGCTAAATGAGCTCTCCATGTGAAACAGACAATTGCTAGGCTTCAAAAACTAAAAAAAAAATAATCTACAGATAGACAGCAGAAACATTAGAAGTGTCCAAATCAACAGTTTTTTACATTCTAAGAAAAAAAAAATACACACACACACACACACTTGGAGGACAACAGTAGTGGATTATAGGAGGATCCTCTCTACGATAAAGAAAAAAATCCAGTCAGGGAAGGACACTCTCCAGGAGGTAAACATGTCATTAGGTACAATCAATAGAATACTTCAGGAGAACAAATACAGAGGGTTCACCACAAGGTGCAAACAAGGCCAGATTCGACATGCATTTTACTTGCTGAAGACGAAACTAAAGGCAGAAAGACCTGCAAACAAACAACTGAGCACCCAGTCTCTCTTGATTTCCATGAGTTCCAGACTTAAAGCAGTAATTTCCTGCAAAGTATTCTAAACAAAATTTAAAAAATGAACACTTAATTCATGATTGTATTTATTTTTCCAATTACATTTGAGCCCTGGAAAATAGGAGGACTGTATAAAAATTCTTAATCTTTTATGTTTTTTTTTTTTTGGGTTTTTTTTTTTTTTTTTTTTTTTTTTTTAAGACCCTTCTGCACTTAAATTTCATCTTGATTGTTTAATTTTACTTCTAATCAGGTGACATACAGAGCCGAAATACATTGTCCAAAATATATAGAACTAACTGTAGTTTTCGATTGACCATATTCTTTGCTTACACCTTGCACCCTTATTACTACTTGTTTTTTGTAGTAGGAGAGCATTTGTCAAATAGAGAGGATAGCTCTAGCCCATATAAGTATCCCTGCACATCTAAACTCAGTGAAGGTGGGCTGAGAGATACAACGCGCTGGGAGGATGACAACATACCAAGGTCTGTCTGTGTTTTTGCTGTACATCAATACATATCAGCATTGAATTGCATTTTGACCTTTATTTCATGTGTGGTATATTTTTGCAGTTCTTTGATTTTAGAGGAGGTGGAACGGATGAGTGTGTGTGAGCTGGAGGTTGATGCTGTGGCTGCTGATGTTCTCAACCGCCTAGAGATTGAGAGTAAGGATTGGTTGATTTGTTTTTGTGTGTGAGTGTGAGCAAATCTTTGTCTTCACTGGGTAATAACAACCATGAGTGCATAAATCAAGGCATTTGTTAAAAAAAATCGCAAAAATCTTTCATTGCACAAAAACTACTAAAAATGGTGGGAAATTTCATTATGAAATAAATGTTTTTCTTAAATACGCCTTGGACATTGTCACTGTAACACTTTAACACTATTGTTATTTAATCACAGTAAAGGAATTTTAATTGGTTGGATATACACAATATACAGTTTGTGAAATTTTAAGGAACAATAAATAATAATGTAGTTAATGAAAAGTTGACTTAAGTTTACTGTATAAAAAAGTCTACTATTTACAGATAGCAATGTATTATCTAAGTCTCTACATTGGAGCTCAATAAATAATAATAATTGTGTTAATTACAGTCCCGAAAGAAGCATTAACTATTTGTACTGTCTATTAATGTATTAACTACAGTTAAACTATGAATTAACTAATAGTTTGTTTATAATTGTTGTGCTTACTTAATTTGTATAGTTTATATAATTGTCACCCTAAAGGGTTACTGTGCAAGGCCAAGCACTCAGTTACAAAATGTTAACTTCAATGTTCATAACGTTAAATGTTGTATACTTTCCTAGAATTAAGCACTGTTTTTGCTTCTGAAGCATTTCATCTAATTTAATGCCTGCTGTCCATGTAATTGGACGTCTGTCGTCAGTAAAGCTCTGCCGGTTGTTGAAACTTTTTCATACAAAGATTATATAGTTCTTGAAGTACTTGCTGATGTAAATATCTCAGATACTGACATTATACATAGTGATAAGGAAGATGGAGATGCAGATGATGCTAGATCTGGACTGTTCAAACTCAGTCCTAGAGGGCCAGTGTCCGGCAGAGTTTAGCTCCAACTTACCTCAATACACGCAAAACATGTTTCATCCCAAGTAAGAGCTTGATTAGCTGCATCAGGTGTGTTTGATTAGGGTTGGAGCTAAACCCTACAGGAGACTGGCCCTCCAGGACCGAGTTTGAACAACCTTGTGCTAAATCTATAACAATTGGTGAGTGTAGAATACAAATTATTTTTGGTTAGTTAGTTAGTTAAGACATTTCATCCAATTACAGCAGTGTTTTTCAACCACTATGCTGCGGTACACTAGTGTGCCGTGGGAAATTATTCAATTTCACCTAATTGGTCTAAAACATTTTTTTGAAAACAAATAATTCTGGCAAACAAAGCTATTTTGACATTGCTCCCATTTTCCACGACATACCTGTGTGAGCTGAACTTCTCCACCCTGACTGCTATAAAAACTAAAAACAGAGAGAGACTAAGAGCTATTGAGCAAGAGCTTCGTGTGTGTCTTTCTTTAATTTCTGCCAGGATATCAGCTCTGTGTTCATCCAAACAGGCCCAGGTTTCACACTGAGCAAGTAGAAATATGAAAGATCAAAAAAGACCCTTTTTTCATTGTGTTTATTTAATTCCTATTCAAGTAAGTTTGGTAAGAATGACTGTATATTGTTAATTGCACTTTTTATTTGAAAGAAGAAATATGAAAGATCATAAAATACTTTTTCTTTGTGTTTATTTGATTCCTGTTCAAGACACTTCGATAAAAATGGCTTTATACTGTTAATATAGTTTCATTTTTTTACAGTTTCGAATGTTGGTGTTCCTTATGATTATGATTTGTTTTCAATTAAAAATGTACCTTGGGTCAAAAAAGGTTGGAAAAACACTGAATTACAGTGCTCCCATGGGAGGGGTGGACAAGCCTGTTTTAGTTAGCTTTAGTTTGTTAAAATGTGCAGTCTATGAAACAAAAATCTCAAAATTAAAGTTGAAATGTTATTCTGTTGAAGTTAATTACCTTCAGAAGAGGCTTCAAGGAAAGACCAACCATTTGTGTTATTTTATTTTAAATTTCATGTTGGTATGTTGTTTGTGAAGTACAACTGTTTTGATCTGATGTCCAATTAAAATGAACAAAAAATATTTCAATTAAAGAATGCAAAATTTTTATTATTAATATTTGGTCTCAATTATGAAAGCCTTAAGAACAGGCAAAAGGAACTCTGAATTTTATGGTTATGCTTTTTTCTTTTTGTTTTTTATAACCCTAACCCTAAGTTGAGAAAAAAAAGGTTTTAAGGATAAACATGTATGATTCTGAATAAAAAAACATGATTGCATTATTGTTTAGGATGCATTTGTGTTCGCATTAATGTTCAGGACACATTAATGTTCAGATTTGTTGTTTCTGGTTACAGGTTATTTTAAGGTTTAAGGTTAACTTTAGCTAGATGCACTCTGTGTGAAATCGAGCATGTCGCAAAAGAGTTTTTCAAAAACCTTAAAAATACTAAGTTTCAAGGACAAACCATGGATGATTCTGGGAAAAAAAAAAAACATGATCGCATTAATGTTCAGGACCTTGTGAGTGTGTAGTGGAGTGTCAAAAGCTTCATAAGGTTATAGGTCAGCTGTGTACATTTAAGTCTCTCTGGATTTTATGGTTATGCTTTCTTTTTTTTTTTTCTTTTTTTCTTTGTGCGTACAGATCAGATTGGGAGAAACCCTGGACTTCAGGCCATCTGGGATGATGAGAAACAGCGACAACAGGAGAGATGTCGAAGTTCTCATATTGACATGCCTGAATCACAAGGTGATAAAAGATTTTATATGGAAATGTAGTGTTTGTTTTTTTTGTTTTTTTTGCAGCTCCACTATTAATATTTTACCATGTAACACAATGGCTACTGTTTCAGATCGAGCCTTTGTAGAGTTTGCAGAGAGTGAAAAAATCTTCATGAAGAGATTCAAAGAAATTCTCAAGGAAAATGAATTTGACATGTGAGTTTTCCATATGTTTCTAATAAATGTGTTTTTGTCTCCAGGTTGGAAGCAAGAGAAATAAATACATGAATTTCTGTCTAATAAAGTGTACACCAGCATATATATTATTATATTCTGTATATGTATTCTGGAATATTTGTGATTTGACTATGAAAAGAGACTAGATGTTTGAGTTATTTAATAATTCAAATCAAATCAGGATGTGTATAATTAACCAATCAGATTTGTTGTTGCTGGTTACAACTTGTAAATGTAAGGTTACCTTTAGCTAGAAACCCTACACTCAATATTTTTAAGGTTTTTGAAAAACTAACAAATTATCTTTTGCAACATGCTTAATTTCACTCTAAGTTTCAAGGACAAACATGATTCTGAAAAAAAAGATTGCAGTTTCAAGTTATCAAAGTTATTAAATGAATGCATACTTGATGTGTGTGTTGCATGTTATACAGTTCCTCTAGTCATTTAGGGCAAATTAACATAACTAGAGAAATACATCAATATATCACCAGCCAACAGAGATATATGCGCTTCTGTCCTGCACACTTAAGGTTTAAGAATCAGTTTAGCTTTTATCTTAGGTCAGTGTTGATAACACAAATAAATGACCCATCTTGAGCTCCACCCAATAAGATGTCTAAAGAAGAGAGAAAATACAAATAAAATACAAATATACCTCTTCATAAAAAAATGCATCTCATAAAAATACCTCCTAGAAATATAGGTGAAATTAATGTTTGCTTCATTAATAGTTTTCATGTTACATCACATCCTTAAAGGAACGATTTGTTCATGTCTTGTTTTGTAGGACTCAAACTGGGTCTGAAGTTGACTCTTTCCCTGAGCTCTCACTCTATCCTGCTGTGCTAAGCCCAGATGATTTGCCTTGCATACCTGCCAGCCAAGTGGATGTGCATCAAGATGCATTTAAAGGTGAGGTTATGAAAGGTTCATATTTCGGTCAGGTTTAAGTTTAGGTATAATTTGGAGGCAACTCTTAGTGGAAGAAAATAATAGGACATTTTTAGTTTTGTCTTGTTATATTCTCTTGATTGTCCTGTCCTTGTTAGTGAAGACTACATCATCAGAAGATAACAGAACTCTGAAGATTCACCAGCAGTGATGTGCCAGCCCTGTTCGTAATAGCAGTGCAGGAAATATTGTTTATATGAAATATCATGTAACACTAGCCTCATAGAAAATTACTGCAGTGGGTTCTGAATAGATCCTTCAGCTCACAATACCCTAATGATCATATATTGTACCATGACGTCAGTGTCCATTTTTGGCTGGAAGCAAAAAAAAATTTGTGTGTGTATCTTTAAATGCAAGTGAGCTACTGCACCCTGTCTAGTCTTTCCAAGGCTGTGCATTTGCAGCGCATGCATTGGTTACTATGGCAGCAATGAAAAAACAGGGAATTTAGAACAGCAACAGCACAACACCAACATTGTACACTATAGGAAAAAAGTGTTAAGATTGAACGTATTATTAAAATCTTTGATTTTTTTTCACCGTAGACACAAAAAGGCATGATGGGAAAGATGCTGAAGTGGCAGTTGTTGATGAAGAGGCCATTTTGAGTTTGTTGGAAAACAGTCAGACCTTCCTCCCTCATTCTCAGGGACCCAACCAATCAGAAGCACTTGGTACTAATATTTTTACAACTAAAATATCTGTTTCCACAAGCAAAGCATTTACCTTTTCCCTAGATTGTTTTCTCACTGCAATTTTTCTTGATTGATAAAAAATCATCCTGAAATCCAGACATACAGTAAAATATATTACTCTAGAAAAAATATATATACTCTGTGTGTGTGTGTGTGTGTGTGTGTGTGTGTGTATATATATACAAACAGTTTTGTTTGTATTTTTGTGTTTTATAGAACATTCTCTAGGTTTATGGTTAAAAAATGGGAGTAGGAAGAAGTGAATTCCAAATGCATTCTCTTAAAATAAGAATAACATATTTGAATGTCTGTTACATGCATTCCAAGTAAACCCATGTTTTGGATATTACTGGAAAACAAATACTGATGAAGATTAAAAAAAAGATTATTTTGGCAGTACTTTGCATGTCTTAATATTTCGCAAAATAATTTTTACATATATGTACATTTTCTTGTAAATGTTCTCATTATATTTTCAAGTTTACGTTTACATTTACACAATGTTTTAACAGACAGCAGTGAAGACCAGGCTATGATTGATCTGTTTGAAGCATTGGCTGATGATGGATTTAGAGTCAACAGGTCCAGAGCAGTGTCCCAGCAGCTGTCAGGCATTGCTAGCTGCCTTTGTAACAGTGATGATGAGGAAGCTGGGCCTGAGCTGGAGAAAGAAGAGACAGAGCTCAGTAGAATCATGTCCCAAAGATGGGACTGTGACATGCCAGGACCCTCTGCTGGGCAAAGGTCATCAGACTTCCCGTTTTGAAATTGTTTATTATGTTTATAATTCTTTTTGTATTAATTATATAGCTTAATTAATTATAATCTTAACTGCACAGTTCTTATTATATTACACAGTTCTTATTATATTAATAGTCAGTCAGGTTCATTTGAGCAGAGTGCTTAAGTTATTATACCTTTATTAACAGCAGTGCTGCCTCCAAGGGGGGCTTATTATTTTTTAGAATAATTATTTTATTTTAGCAATTAACATGAATATTAATTAAACACAATATTAAAAAATAAATAGAAATTTTTATGATGTGTACAATAGAATGTCAATCCCTCCCCCTCTTTACCTGCTTTGTGGCGAGACACTCACGCGCACAACCGCACTACTGAAACATACTACACGACTTCATGGAATACTTGATTCTGATTGGTCAGCCATCCCATTCAAAGGTTTGTTATTCGCAGATAACCACCGGTTAAACTAATAACAGGCTCATCCGGGTACTACGAATCATCTCGACATTAGTAATTATACCAATCAGCCAAAGTTTGGCGCCATCCTGTGGCTTAAAAATGCTTAACCACAAGTTAAAATGGAGCACTTCAACATGTACAGAAAAAACAAACATTTTCAGCAGTGGATAGAAGATGACTTGACTGACTCCCAAGTTAAAACAATGATTTTTTTATTGTATTATATTATTTATTTATTGTTTTATTTACTTTTGGGAAAAGAAGCAGTTTAATCTGCTTCGCATTGTGCTGCCGATAAGCCTGTCTGGTTTTATTCTGCAATAACCTGCTGGCTGTACATTATCCCTTAATTACCAACTACCTTATTAGCTATTAATAAGCACCAAATTAAGAATTTATTGAGATTAATAGTTAACAATTGTTACCTATTCTAAAGTTTTAACAAACTTAGTTTTTGTATGTCATATAAAACAATTTATTGTGTCAAACTCACATAATTCAATACTGTTTGGCTAGCTTAAAATAGGCATCACTAAGGTATTAATTTGTATGCATTAATCTGTTGCTCACTTATAACTTATATTACTTATATATTAGCATTTATTATATTACAGACTCTACAGCTCTTTTTTAAAGACAGTGGTGTTTCGTTCTTAAATGAACTGTTTCTCTAAACAAATCTAGTTAATGAATCAATTACTCATTCATAAAGACAGTAACGCAATTGTCACGTATCACAGAACAAAAGATCCATGTGCAGTAATTCTTTAAATGGAGGTTTAAAACAACAAAAATCCACAGAGCAACGTCAAATCCAGAGGAGCAAGACACATGGTTACACGACAAACACTACAGCAACAAAGTACAAACTGAATATAGAATATAAAGGTTAGGGCTGATGGAATAATTGCAAACAGGTGGAAGTCATCAGACAATTAGGGGTGCACGAAGGTATGGTAGATGCAGTCCAGAACATACAAACAAAACTACAAAAAGGAGCCCTCTGGTGACTGTCCAGGGCATGACAGCTGTGATTACTGTGACAGTAATTTGTTCCTGAATGAATCAACAGATCAAATAAAATGAGTTGCTCATTGATTAAATCAGTGACTTGCCGTCATCTGCTGGCAGTTTTGTTTAACCTTTAAAGTATCTTAATTAATATCTTATCTTAAATATCTTAAATAATTTAAATTCAGATTTTTTTCCTTTTCAGCTAACCTCAACATAAACCGGTGAATTTAATTGCATATGGGACCTTTCTTAAATACTGATTTCATTTGATTGATAACTAAAACAACAGGATAAAATGTTGAATAAGTATAATAAAAATAAGAAATGTAAAAAAACGTATAAATATATTTTGTTTGAATTTGAAAAATGACATTACAAAGGTAAAAACAAAACTCCATGTACATCACTTTAAGAAATGAAATTTCACATCGTAATGGAAAGGTTCATTTTTAATCAGAATTTGTAATACTTGATAAGAAGGTGCTCCTAAATTTGTAAATTTGGAGCACAAGCACTCCTAAAAAAATAGTAAGCATAGAGCCCTGTAATTCCATCAGTTGATCTGTAAATAATTGCAGATTTTGGCAACATTTAATGCACCTAAGTACTTGCAGAGCAACTTTTTTGGTAGCACTTTATTTTACCGTACATGTACATACTAATGATATGTACATGGTAAATGTGTAACATCTATGGAAAAATTGGCTAATATGTGGCAACAAACAAAGACACATACTGTACTTTGTAAACTTGGAAAATATACTTTAAAACAAATGTGTGTTAATGCTAAATTACTCTTTAAAAAAAAAAAAAAAAAAAACAACAACAGTGCTTATGAAACTATGACTGCAAAATAAAGGAATTTTACATAAACATTAAACGGGAATTACCAGTTCTTCAAACTTTGTAAGCACTGTTGTGGAGAACAATTTAGCATTACCAGTCCCTCACAAGCAATTTAAAAAGTGGTTCTTTTTATTAGGTAAGGTTAGGATTTACCAAGCATACTGTTATATCAAGTACAGAATGTGTCTTATTTGTTACCACATAATAGCACATTTGTCTGGGTGCTACACATTTACCATGTACATATCATTTAGTATGTGCAGTAATGTGTCTTTATTAGTTATCATATATGGGTACTGTAAGGACGTGCCTCATTGTACCCACTTGTCTGTGTGGTGTTGAGCTTTTCAATTATTTAAATTGATTGTATGCTTAATCATATTCTGTGTTGCTTTCTTGCACAGATTATGTATGAAAGAAGCAAATGAAAGCTCCAGTGAAGAACCGCAGGCCTCATCAGATGAAGAGATATATTGGAAGGAAAACAGTGCTCCTCTTACTCATCTGTCCATTCCACAGTTGGATGGAGCTGCAGATGAGAATAGTGGTAAGTAGAATTTGAATTAACTTAATTTAATGAATTAAAATGAAAAATATGATTGCTTTTGGTGCAGTGGTGTATACATATTTGTTGTCATGTTTCCTTTAGATTCATCACTAACAGACAAGGAATCCCGGACACGCTCATCACTAAAAGCAACCGACAAGATCCTTGGCAGCAGAAATGTTTTTGCAAATGAAGCTGTTCATATGGAGCCACCATCTTCTGCTAAAATTGTTATTGAATACAAATGTGCTGAGCAGAGACTCAGTCAAGAGGATTTGTCAGAGAAGCATTTAAAAAGTGAAGAGGCAAATGAATATTCAACTGGATTAAGAGTTAACAAAGAGGAACCATATATCCCACCAGTTAAACACCCAATTCCTTTTCAAACCGCAAATATATCTAAACTTGGTGCTGAAAAAAAAAGTGTGCACTCTTTTTACACTGCTGAAAACCAAGCCACTTGCCTTAATCAGCCAGATCCTGATGATTCAATTTTTGGAAACTCTAAGCTTGCCCAGAGCATAAAGAATTCTACCAGTATTAAAAATGTGGAAAAGAAGCATTTATCCATCCCTGAGAATAACAAGAGCTTCTTTGTATGTTATTCTGAGCTGATGAACTGCCCCACCAAGACTGAAATGCTTAGTACAAATGAGTGCAGAAGACCTGTGATAAGTTTTGACCAGACACAAAACCCTATGGAAGACAACCAAGTTTTGGGCCCTCAAGAAAGTAAGGTAGGACAGGATAAAAAAGAGGAGGATGTCAGCAAACTAAAAATAAGATATGAGGATTACCAAGAGAATAAAACTGAGAGGACCATTGTGGCACAACAGGAGGCACACTACAAATTTTTCCCCAGTGTTATTCTGTCTAATTGTCTGCCCAGACCCATCAAGAAACAGACTGAGAGCAAGACCGGGGATGGTTGTCCTACCTTAGACCCTCCTGAACAGCGAAGGTCAAAGTTAAAGTTGATCAAAAAGAAAACAATGTTAAGTCAAAAAAGGGTAAGTCCTGTGAGGACAACATCTATGAAAGAGGAAGCCACATCAATTATTTCCCATTCTCTAGGCTCTCTTAACCAGAAAGAAATGGATAATGATGTTGACATGGAAACATCCTATCCAACCATTGAAGGTTTGATTAAGAACACAGTAGAGGACGAACTTGTAGATATTCCTACCAAGATTTCTTGTACCAAGGTGTCCAGCTTACCAGGTAGCAAATATACTTTGCGAGCAAAGAGGAAAATGAGTTACGACAGTGAAAATGGAGATCTGGCAAGTTCTGTTTCTTTCAAACAAGATTTGATGCAACATGAAGACTTTAAAGGCAAAGATCATGTCTTTAGACAAAAAAAGAGGAAGCTGACTAAAAAGGAGCCACCAATCATAATTAAATATATAATCATTAACAGATTCAAAGGTCAGAAGAACATGTTAGTGAAGATTTCTAAAATTAACGCTGATGAAACTTGCACAGTTTTAACACCAGAAAAGCTTGCTGAATACAAAAAGCTTGCTCCTCTTAAAGAATTCTGGCCCAAAGTGCCCGAGTCTACAGCAGTGAAGTACCCTTTACTTGAGCCAAAATTAAAGAAGTGTCTCAAACGAAAGGCTAAGGTGAACCCAGTGTCAAAGAGGGCTGGCACCTCTCCAAAATCTAGGTGTCGACGAGCTGGTCCAACTAGGAGGGGGAAGCATTCAAAAGCACTGATAACGTTACCAAAATTACCCCCTCCATGGCCTTGTTATAATGACTTCATTGATGACTGCTGCACAGAGTATTCTGATGTGATGGTGGAGTTGGGCTATTTGTCAGAAAGAGCCTCCAGTCCTGCTGATTCAACCCCACCTAGATGTTGGTCTCCTACTGAGCCCTTACTGGGATCAAATTCAAATCTAATAAACCCACGTAATGATCCATGTCTAGGTTCATCCTGTCAAGTGCTAGCTCCAAAACCATACCAAAGAGGTCTTTGGGGTAGAAGAAAAACAACCAGGTCTAAAAAGACTTCTGCTACCAGCCCAAAAAGACAAGGTAATACTACAACAAAGTCAGTGAATAAAGATTCAGTGACAACTGCGGATTCACAAAGGAAAGGTATTCGAGCAGCTTCAAGGAGACATAAGAAACGTTGTGAAAGTATTGAAGGGATTGCTCTGGAAGATGACACATTTACCTCTCAGAAACACAGGATGCTGAATGAGAAGCAAGTCCCAAGAAAAATACAGGTCCAAGGTGAGGAGAGTGATAATTCACAGGGTCCACATTCAGTCAACAATGCGCCTATCACTTCCTCATCTGATGACTTAACTCCTTATCAACAAGGGGACTTTGCTATCAGTTGTTCAGCCTCTCAAACAGAGGTCACCAGCAGTGGAAAAAAATCAAGTCAAGATGTTGTTTCTATCTTTAATATCATTGCCTCAAATGACTCGAAAACAGACTCACAGATTTTCCTCAATCCCTGTATTGAAAAATCTCTAAATCACATTCTTTCCCCATCCACTAAGACGGTAGGACATCCATGTTCTGTCATCACATACAGCAGTTCCAATTCAATATCACAAAATGTGAGTAAAGATGGGACTATCACAAAAAATCTTTATAAATTCAAATCAGAGGTCTCTGGCCATGAAGAGAACCCCAGAACTTTACCACATTTGCAGTCAACCAGAAAAAAGAAACAGACAAAAAAGAAAGATACCATAACTTTATTGGAGTCTGACGATTGTAGACCCTCCCTTATGCCCTCTGTTAAGAGTGCAATTCAATCTGGATTTCACACAGTTCTTACATTGTCCTCAGACCCTAAAATTGACCAAATGTGTGTTCCTGAGTTGCCTTCTAGGCTGGCTGTCTTGAAGGAACTTCTCCAGAAGAGGCAACTCGAGGCTGGACCAGAACCACATGAAAGCGATAATGGGACTGAGGATATGTCTTCTACCAGTCAATCTACAGATATTCTCAAAACAGCCAAATCTAAAACCGCTCATTCATCAACATTAAGAAAACCAAGGGGTACAAAAACTAAAGTGGCAAAAGAGTTACAGTTCAATATCAGAAGTAATAAAATGAAACAGGATGATTTAAGAATTGACCATCTTTCATCAGATAACAGTCCTGTGTTTTTTTCTGACCGTGGCTTTGACAGTTGTTGCTCTATTGAAGATAGCTTGTCCCCAGAGCTCCCAGCAAATTACAGTTTTGACATCAATGCCATTGGGCAAACAGAGTTCTCCAGTCTTTATTCTGGTAACCAGTTTGTGTTAACTGATAGGAACTTGCCTCAGAAATTCCTCAGTGATGTCAGTCAGGAAGCAATAAATGCCTTTGTTGGGTTAGGAGACAGGACACAAAAAGTGTTTGATGTTAAAGAGAACAGCAAGCTTGAACAGGACTGGTGCATGTCTGGGGCTCTTAGTCCAGAACTGTTTGATAAGTCATTTTGTGAAAATGGCAAAGTTTATCCCAATAAGATATCTCTTGATTCTGAAAAGATATTTAGCAAAGATTGGGGGGGCTCTTTGGGCAAAATCTATGGTGTCAGCCACTTTCAGGACTTTCACTGTGAAAAGAAAGATGTGTTGCTTGATCCAGAGCCCTTTCCCCCCTTTACTTCTGCTTCTTTTGCTTATAATGGTGTTTCCCCAAATAGTGATCCCTTAGATGGGAGTTCAGCAACACCAAGCAGTTCCCCACAGTCCACCAACTCACTGTCCCAGCTAAAAAATGGAGGTCAGAGTTTAAAGACTGGGGGAACTCACATTCTCAAACCTCTCATGTCTCCACCTACTCGGGAGGAAATCTTAGCTACTCTAATGGATCTGAACCTCTCAGAAGCTATCTACCAGGAACCATTCTGCAGTGACCCATTAGATGCACCCTTGAAGCCAAGGTAACACTTTTAATGGATTACCCACATGGATTTTGTTTTTGTATAATCTTTTGTTACTGGGTTTTATTTCTGTTTTTTTTCCCAGGGAGGTTGGTGGTCGGATGTTGATTTTGGAAACCAGGCTGGTGAAAGAACTGGTTGAATTTCATGGAGACTTATCTCAAAACGGCTTACAATTTTGGAAAATTGCATTTTCTGCAATGACAAATCAGGCCTCTGCACCAAACAATGGGTGTAAATCCTCTCTACTGACCACGGACAAAAACCAATTTTCTGGCAGTGATCAAAAAGTGATTATGCTTCCCTGCAAGTGTGCCCCAAGTCGAGAACAGGTGCAGACCTGGCTTCAAGCCAAAAAACTGTATGAGTGCCTTCAGAGTGATTGGAAACAAATGGCTGGCCAGACAGCTGTGGAACGTGGTACATATGACAGAACCTCACATCATAAAGATGACTCTAATTTACCTTCCTCAGGGAATCATGATAAAAGGCTTCAGTGTTGGGAGAAAAGGGTTGAAAAGACTTTGGAGTTAGAGAGTATCAGTAGGAATGGCTTAAGTTTACCACTCCATATTTCACCAGTTAAAGCAGCTTCATCTAACAGTTGCCCTAAGAGTGTGAAATGTATCTTGGAAATGGAGACAAGCAAAAGTTGTCAGATCACTTCTCCAAATTCCCCTGATCTTTCTACATTGCAACAAAGTCCTGCTGAGATCAAACAAGATGAGGACAAGGAGGATTTGAATGATGTATTACAATACCCCACCTTGGACCAGTCTCAAAATCTCAATGACACGTCACTTGAAAATGCACAGCCAAAGGACCTATTGAGTCCATCAGTTTTTCCAGTTAAACACCTAGATTCTGATGTCAAATACTCTTACCTACTCCATAGCACACCTGTCCACCGGAGAAGCTTCATTAATGACGGAGGGTCTAGCTACAGTCCAATAAGAAATGAAGGTATAGTTTCATGTTTTTTTTTTTTTTTTTTGTTTTTTTTTTTGAAAGCTTGAATTTTTTTAACTAAGTTGTTTATCTCTGTTATCTATAATGGGTTTCCAAACATAGAGAGGTACCCACCTAGAGAGGTAAATCCTTTTGTGGCAGTTGGGTTGAAGCAGGGCTTGGCAATTAACAATATCATATATAGATCGTTATAAAATTTGTCAATGAAGATGGTAAACTGTGGTTTCTACTCAATTGTGATTAATCTATCCATCCTAATAAGGCTGTGTGTTCTACTTTTTCTGAGTGAATTAATGCCATAGTTTTTTCTGCTACACAACCAAGGACACAAACACATACATTTTATTTCCATAGGTATTCTGACAGTCACACTGTTTCACTTGAGAAAAGCTACTGTCAAATGTACAGTGGAACTCAAAGATCTTAATGGCAAAATGGCCAATTAAATTTTGGGTTTAATATGAAGGAATTATAACACAAATATTACTATTGTACTGTTGTACACTGTTACAAATATAGTGATTCTATTTTCTTTTGCTGATAAGATCAGGATAATTGTGAATTAGTCATGCTTGCTTGTCTTATGCAATCATGCTTACTTGACTTGTACTTCCAAAAAAGATGACTACTTAAGTTTTACATTTAGCTACTCATTGTAAAACTCTTTTGGATCTGTTTTTATACAGACATAGAGCCCAGATCACAGCAACTACACCTAAAGGGTAACAAAAACAAAGATGCTTTACGGAGAGTTTTGCTTACCACACAAATGAAGGTCAGCTGAATTTATTCAAATGAAAATGAATGAGTTTATGAATCTCCTGAAGTTTCAATATTATAATCCTTATTTAGTATTGTATAGGGTTTTTATAACACAAGCGTTATATCCCGTACAGAATCATCTTACCACTATGAATGTTCCGAAGAGGGAAAACTCACAGATTGAGGGACCATCAATCTGTAATTCATATGGCTTTAAAGTCAGTATGCAGAACTTACAGGAGGCCAAAGCATTGCATGAGGTAGGATCTTCCTTTGACTGTGTTTTAATAAGAACTGTTTTCATTAAACTTAGTGATGAATTTAACTTACATAAACGGGTAAATTCAAGCTTTGTCATCTTATTGTCATATTTATATTGTAAAGTATATTTTATGGGATTTCAAATGTTTACATCTCATGTTTTTATCTCCTTGCTACAGGTACAGCACCTCACATTGATGAGCATGGAGCTTCATCCAAGGACTCGTCGTGACCTTGAGCCTGACCCTGAATTTGACCCAATTTGTGCTTTGTTCTACTGCCTCAGTTCTGATATCCCTCTCCCAAATTGTGACACTACCCAATTGACTGGTGCCATTGTCATAGATAAAGATTGCTGTTCTTCAGCTCAAGGTGAGTTTAGTGTTGTTTGTTTATTACTGATGTGTGTACCAATAGCAAATTGTATATTGTGTGTTTTCTGTATGACATAATATGCAGATTAACCACCTTAGTATGATGCATTGTAGTGGAAATAAGCATGACTGTTTCCCAACCCCATTAGTTCAACAAGGGTCATTGTTAATAACTTATGCTAATTAATTGATTTGAGCTCTTCGAGATGCTGCTGTGTTGAACATGACACCTGGGGCCGGTTCCACTAGCTAGACGTAAGAAAGCTGTAAGCCCTACGCTAGACTTTGCAACGTCCAGCTTTACGATAAATATTTACAGCTGAAACTATGATCAGGCGCAGCTACGCCTGGCATAGAAGATGCGCATCTGTGCTGACACATTCTCACGCAGTTACAGATACAACCTCGTGCAACAAGTGAAGCCACCGCGCCACGATTTCATTGAGGAAACATTTTCTAACAAGTCCGTTCTTCTATCTGAAGTCTCCCTAAATGTTCCGTGACAGATTTCTTCAAACAAACATTAAAAATGAAGGCGACGCAGGTTAACCCTCTGAGGTCGGCCGTCACACCCGGCGTAATTTGGGTCTTTTTTTTCTAATCAGTGCAAAAGACACTAATGTAACTATATAATAAGTGTTATACACCATTCGAATCTGTTAAATGTCTACTTTTTTTTGTTCTCGCTCAGTAACAACAAAAGTGTGTGCTTTTGCAAAATAAGGAAAATAAAAAGTGTGCGTGATTTTATTTATTTATTTATTTATTTATTTTTTTTTTTGTTCTCTCCGTGAACTGTTTTTAAAAAGCCATCACTAAAATTAACGTAAACTCCGCGAAACCTTTCTATAGACACACATCTATAGAAAGTTTGAAGTGTCTGCTTTTAAATGCAGTAAGTGCACGTTGAAAACAAATATTCTTTGTTAAAGTAATGAGTAAGTAACCAACACTATACTGAGTTTCTCAATCTGATCTCATTAATTTTAATGTGACCACACCCACAAGCTACATTCGCTTTATTACAATCTCCATGTGAGACGTGCGTGACATGTACACGCCCACAACAGCTCAAGCGTGAAAGACAGGAAACAAACAACACTCACTTCAGCTAAGAAGATAACAGATGGATTTACCTCAAGATGCAGCGTGCAATCTGTTCCGGTTACTCTTATGAGTAAGTACTGTTTGTTTTTTGTATGAGTTTGCTTGGTGTTGTGTGCTTTTGGTTTTTCCCTGAACTATACCTGACTAAAATGGCTGAATGTGAGTGAAGCATGTTGAATATGACAGCCTGTATGCTGTTAGCCTACTGTGTTCTGTAATATAAATAATACGATATAAAAACAATATCACGAGTGCATGATGAATGCTGCTTGACGAGATGCTGCTATTGTTTGTTTTTCTTGAACTGTAATTCCTGACTAAAATGTTTTGAAATCGAGTGAAACGTTTTGAATATGACATCTAATTACACTTCTTTGGACGCAATGCTGTTTCTATGTTTGATATAATAGACGATAAAACAAAATGATACATACACTGATATCAACATGCTCACAGATGTTTTTGTGTGTTTGTTTTGTTTTAGTGATTAGAAACCTGCTGCATGATGAACCTGGATGACATATATTCCAGTCTCTTCAAGCTAATCGCCCCTAGGAGTGCTGTAGCAACACCAGATGTTTATTATATTTTCTGGTAAAACAAACTCCCTGAATACTGATGGTGGTTATTTTTTCTTGAATTCATGCAAAGCAGCAGCAAACACTCA
>JAUMHI010000065.1:1937231-1953952 GCA_032359435.1 Enteromius unitaeniatus
AAAGAATAAATTAAAGATAAAATAAAATACAAATACTGAGATAAGAGCCAGCATACGGATAAGAATACGAATAGGTAGGGGAGGGGGGAGAGGGAAAAACCTATTCACAATATAGATAGTCTATATATATATATTTTTTTTTTAATAATAATACACAGTTGTCCTTTAAAATATTAAGTACATTTTACCTATTGTTATAACGTAGGTTTTATTTAATATTTTAATACATTTTATTGAATATACTTTAAATATAAATATAAAAATATTAAATATAACAAAACATATAGTAATTTTGTCTGCATTTAAATAAGCCACACAGCTTAGATACAATTGCAATTAACGTTTAAGTTAAACAATGACTCAGTCACACAACTGTATTCTAGAAAACGTTTCTGAAACACCTGGAAAATGTAATGGTGCTCTGGGATATGCGAGGTTGAGGGTATAAATGAGTCCCTTAAGCAGTGCACAATCTTTAGCAGTATTGTAACATCCCGGCAGGATCTTTTTGCCTTCAAGAATAATGGATACGTCTACAGGATCCTTTCCATCAGCTCCATGGACAATCAGAGTCTTGAGAGTGTCTTGTGTTGTGTCATTATGATTGTCCTCCTGCACATAAGAAAAAAAGATAAAATAAATTACTTGAAATGTACTGCTAAAATCAAAGCTTAAATTAAACAGTTTAGATTATGCTAAACTGACTCAAGCCTGTTTAACAGTGAGCCAGGTTTAGTAAACATTAGTCGAACATAACATAAGAGCCATTACAGCCAAATAATGTTACCCTTAGCCATCAATTTACGGTAAACCTGTACAGGGGTGGGGGACTCTGTTTTAAACCCGTAAGACCCTCGTTCATATCTTCACAACACAAATTAAGATATTTTTGATGAGATTAGAGAGTAATCAGAATCTCCATAGACAGCAACACAACTAAAAAGATCCCAGGCTTACTTGGTGATGCTTTCCAAAATAGTGGAACACGTAAGTCACGGGAGAAGAATGGTTGGGTTAAATGATATTATTTTTGTTTTTATTGTGCCACAAAAGTATTCTCAGCATGGCCAAAACAGAAGTTGATCCACTGATGTCGCATGAACTGTTTTACTTATGTTTTTACTATGTTTCTGGACCTGGGATCATTTCAGTTGTGTTACTGTCAATGGAGGGTCAGATAGCTCCCTGATATCATCAAAAATATCTTAATTTGTGTTATGAAGATGAACAAAGGTCTTATGGGTTTGAAACTACATGAGGGTGAGTAATTAATGACAGAATTTTCATTTTTGGGTGAACTAACCTCAGCTAGACACAGGCCCTCCAGGAGCATCCCCACCCCTGGTGTATGATATGGTAATACAATTTTTAAATGTCATTGAACAAAATATGCTTTACCTTCCAACAGTTCTTCTTCTTACTAGCCAAGGTACTGCATGAGGCTCTGGATAACAGCTTCACATCTCCTCTCAATGTTTTGGTTCTGTGAACAGATTGTCATTGGCAGCGCCATCGTTTTCAAAAATATCCTTGAAAACGCCGGATTAGTGTAAACTTCACTGACCAACACAAGTTTGTTTGGTTTTAAACTGACTTCTGTGGAAGTTTGGTGCTTCCTGGACGGCAGTGGGAAATGCAGGCCTATAACTTAACGTTAGGTTAATGTAACCTCGAGTTAGCATCATACAACAAAGTCAATCGAACTTTTATAATTCTCATGGATCTATACGTTGTCACAAATTACTACAAAAAAGGTAAAAACTTCCTGTACATCCATGTGTGACAATCGCAACGTCTGTCTCTCGGTTCCAAAACGCGGGCATGTGACTCTTGTCCAATGGAGCATGCGCCGATTTGAATGTGCTAAGATTTTAGATTAAAATGTACTCTATTTTTAGGTTTATGTTTAGTATTTTTAGGTTTATGTGCAATGACTTTAAAGCAGAAAATAATATGAGAAAATTTATAATAAATCTTACTATTCCCACACAGTTCATTTTGTACATGAATTAATTGTGTGAATATTTACAATATTACTTAAAAATTCTAGTTCTCAATTAATTGTAATATTAAAATGTAAAATTTATGATAGTAAATCTAGTATATTTTACTATACCTCAAAGTTATTTTTTTCAGTGTATTGTCTCCAATTAAATACAAGTCAAAGTAATTTTTTTTATTTGCTTTTTCCAGACTGTCCCAACTTTTTCTGCTTTGGGGTTGTAGATTCAAATTTGTATGTATTTTAAATAAAATGTAATCTATAGATTGTATTGTATGCTAGCTTGCTTTGCCCCTTTATTTAAGTCCACTTGTTTTAATAACAAGTAACTGTTCTTTTAACCTATTTGGGAATTTTTGTTTGAACTATGGTTTTGTGAGACACTGAATCATTGAACTATGTTGGTTGTACAACATGGACAGACCGGCAGAACCAGATGCACACAAACACACGCATAATTCAATTCAATTCAAATTTATTTGTATAGCGCTTTTCCTGATATATATCATTGCAAAGCAGCTTTACACCAAAGTAATGTTTTACAGTATATGTAGTAGTAGCTTGTACATGTAGATATGGCATAGATGTTAGATAAAGATCTATTAATAACGTAATCGAACAGACAAGGAACATTGTAAATTAGTAGCAACTACTAAGTGCTAATTAGTAACTATCTAGTAACTAGTAGTAACTATAAGTGCTTTACACAATGTGACATGCTTAAAATTTAACTGGGCGTCTGGCCAGAAGAGAACTGGCCCCAACTAAGCCTGGTTCTCTCAAGGTTTTTTTCCCATTCTATCATGGATGGGGTTTTGGTTCCTTGCCGCTGTCGCCTCTAGCTTGCTTAGTTGGGGACACCTGATTTCTAAAAATTATCGTTGTCTTATTTATTTATATTTACTATATTTATTTTGTTAGCGTACATTGCTATTTTTGTGGTAAACAATTCATCTGTGCAATCCACAAAAAGTTGTTTGCCTTTGTAATCTTTAATCCAAATCTGAAAATGCTCCTCCTCTCTAAAATGATGGCTCTTCCCTTTTGTCAGTTTGATGGCTTGGGCATGAGGGTGCCATCCTTAACCATGCCCCTCCAACTGTCAGTGTTCATTTTTAAATAAAATTCTTACTTTGTAACATCAAATCAATTCACAGTAGAAAGAAATCTCAAACCTTTTAGTTTACTCATTTACTTAAGCTCATTACTTATTAGTACATCACAATACAGAAGTAAAATTGGTCGCAAACCAGTTCCAGTTGATGCTGTAAGGACAAAATTAGCTCAAGTGTACAAATAAAAGTAAATCAGAATCATTTAAGATTCTATAGGGAATTTGAAGTCTCCCTATATGTTCCATGACAGATTTATTCAAATAAACATCAAAAAGGAAGGTGGCAGGTTAAGAAAAAAATATATATTTTAATGTAGCCTATAAAATCACAACGTTTTGTTGATCTTGTCGCTAAACACAAATAAAAGTAGACTCTACAGTTCCGTATGATGTATTTAATGATTGACATTTAAATAACAGCGTAGGGTATTTTGTTTCTGAAAAAATGCAAGGGATTGCGCTTTTGTCTCCGCGTCCTGCTCAGCGCACTTCAGCCTCTCCGCACAGACTTATCCCACATTTATTATTCTAGCGCATTATTAACATGTAAACATTGTTATATGCTTGAACTGTTTTAGTATGTATATCTATAGTTTTATTTTAGACAAGTGGTGATAGTTTGAGAAGGCTAAAGTGATCAAACATAGTTTATGATCATTGTCTGCTGATGGCCGCTTGGTCGTTACTTTATAAAACGAAATATAATAATTTTGACATTAAAAACAAAACTGAACTATTTTAAATTTTCTTTGCGTGCAGGTTAATGCCCGCCTATGGACAGTGTCTTATCATTTTATTTTTGTATTGCATCACTCATCGCTTTAACGTTTAAAATGGAGTTTAGGAAGATGTATGTAACTGCAATCAGTAGCTTTGATTACCTTGTGAAGACCGCAGACTTTGATGAATACTGCTGGCAGCAGCAACGTCTGTATCCCTACCGTTCATATCAATGACAGTGTATAATCTCCCTGCTCCCAAAGTTATAAATCTTGTATCTCCGATAAAACAGGATTTTGAGGAAATGTTGTGTTAATGTTGGTACACAACAGCATATCATAGCAATGTAAGGTACCAACTTTCACCATACAGTGTTTAATAACTCAAAAATATGCGTTTTTTTATTTCCTGAAAAATAATGGTTTTGGAGATTGAGCCAACACAGAGCTTTGTGATTGTCTGCTGTAATAATTAACAAACAGACATGAATCCTAAAAACGAATTATGTCGGAGCAAATCATTAATTTTTACTTTACATCTACCTCTGACTAAGCGTAAGATTTTGTCTGAGACTATGGAATGAAAATAAAGAGCTTGTGCATGCAAAACACGCTTTTGAACATACTTTTACGTTGGTTTTAATAAATAAAAATGTGAAAATATTTCACATTATTTTTCAGTTATTCATGAGTGATTATTTGTTAGGCTTAACATTAGTATTATTCCTAGTGTGCATGATTGCATATTTTATATAGAGTCTTTATTGCAACATTATTACAACATTATTACCTGTCTTATTTTTTCTTTAGCCTCCAGGAGCACAGCACCATTGCTTTTTAAATCTGGTGTGACAGGACTGCTGGTAACCTATGTCAGTGATGAGAAGGAGCTTTTTGAAGAGGTCACAAACATTCTTAGAGAGTAAGTTAACATTGTGTATTTGGATATTTTTTCTTGTATTTAGGGTTGCTATCAATGGTTCAAGCCTCCATTACTAGGTCTAAAATGTTGTTTTGGAATTAGCTATGGAGACACTAGATGATATGCATGAGAAATTAATCCTTTTTAAAAAGTATTTTAAGGACAAAAATCTAATGAATAAGTGTGGTAACAGTAGAAAAAACAGTAGCCTGTTATCATTTATCCTTGCATTGAAAACTTTTTTAAATATGATGATATTGGTAAAATATTTATTTAAATGTTAAAAACATTATCCACCCAATAGTGAAAATTGTCATAAGTTTGAGCAGAAAAGTAAAAGTTTGAGTATGTTTTTACTGAATTTTAATGATGACAATGATGATGATAAGCTTATACACCCAGTACAACAAATAAACTCATGAACCCACACACCTCAACTCCACTAGGTATGACCCAGACATTCTGGTTGGATATGAGGTTCAAATGCAATCTTGGGGGTACTTACTGCAACGTGCATCAATGCTCTGTGTAGACCTGTGCCAGCAACTCTCCCGTGTGCCAGGTAAGTTTAGCTCATTTAGCAGTAGTGTACCTGTTTTGCTTAATTTCACCTTCACAAATAGTTCCACAACAAGTACACAACAGACCTGTGGTGGCTTTTTAAGCAACACACCATTTTAATAAAATTTTTATTTCTTAATAAATCTATTGGGTTAATGATTTAGTTACCCATTCATACTGTTTTCTGAATGCATCAGCTATTCAAATGAATTGGTTGAATGAACACTCATACAGTATAATTTCATTAAAACATACTTTGTAAGGTTAAGGCAAAATAAATCTCCTTTTATAATTTGTGTAATTATGCCTTATCCCATTTTTTTTTTCCAATGTATTTGATGTCATTACTTTAACAGGAGATAAAAAAGAAAATCGGTTCATGGCAGATAAAGACGAATATGGTGCAGAAACTATGACGGAAATCCACATTGTTGGACGTGTTGTCCTCAACATGTGGAGGATTATGAAGACTGAGGTTGTCTTGAAATTCATACGCCATAAATGTCAGAGCTAATACCTTTTATCTGAGTGATTTATCAAGTGCTTCATTTATGTTTTCAGGCTGCATTGAATAACTACACTTTTGAGAATGTGGCCTTCCACCTCCTGCATCAGCGCTTTCCTCTCTATAGCCATCGCACACTGTCTGACTGGTTTGACCACAACACACACCTGCATAGGTGGGAATTGTTCTTACATCTGTCAGATGTCTATTACTTGTCCTTTTGCAGGGCTGTTCCCATGAATATAATTACTTCATTTATTTTTTCAAATAGTTAAATTCAGAATTGAATACTAGCTTACTGATTGCTGCATATTGTACCATATATACTGTATGGTACCATCTAAAAGTATGTTAAATGTTACATGTGCACATTTAAATGTTAAATGTGATAGTAATATGTTAATTTTAATGTGTAAAATAATTTGTAAAACAGGAAATAAAACAAACGATTAGTCGCAAAACATTATTATTGCCGGTTATAGCCTCATGAGCAGCAGGCCGACATATAGCAGCATTGGGATTTGGTTGTCCTAAGAGTGAGTCCTGTTCCCCTCTGCTTCCTACGCAAATAATAATAATTAAATTTAATAATAAAACACCTCTAGTATATTAAGCTACATTGATTCTTTTTTCATGACTTAATTTCCTGTTAAAAATAATTGAATACAATTTTTTTTAAATGAATGTTAAATGTCATTGCATCACTTTTTGTACTGAATATGTGGTATTTCTTGTCATGCAAACAAAATACTGTTTATTACATTTTGTGTGTGTGTTCTGTTGATTTGGTCAGGTGGAAAGTGGTGGATCATTATGTGAGTCGTGTGTGTGGTACAGTCCAGTTACTTCAGCAGCAGGACATTATTGGCAGGACAAGTGAGCTGGCACGTGTGTTTGGAATCCAGTTCTACCATGTGCTAACCAGGGGGTCACAGGTAAGCATCCATCTGAAACCAGATACCACACACAGATACCTTTAGCTCTGTTCAATCACGATATACATTTGTGGTCAGAATTGCTGAATATGAGCAAAGAAGAAATAAATTTGCGTTGTGTATCCATTTGATATTTCTTTAAAAGATTCCACAACCTTTCATTGACGTAAAATGATTTAAAATCTCATTATTGAAATGTTTTTATCCAAAACACAGTTATTTGCCACTTTTTGCAACTTCCATTTGCCAAGATGATATCGCTGAATCTTCTCCTATAATGTCTGTTGTGTTGTATTAAATCCATATCATATGTGCCAAAAAGCTCATGTTTGAGTTTTATCTTTCATCTGAATTTTTCCCAAACAACTAATTGTAATTTCATCTGTGGTGGCCAATCTTTTTAAATTTAAGGCTAATGAATCTTTGTCGTTTTTATCCTGAAATGTACATGGCTACATCTTCTAACATGGTTGATGTTTCTACTCACTGCATCAGTTAGGGATTGTTGCCAAACATACAACATGCCAGAGATGTATTACTCACTTCAATAATGATTTAATCCTAAAATTATTTTCTTATTTAAATGCATACAGCATCTATTATTTTGGCTAGCTAGGCAGTGAACAATATTTTTTCACTCACAATGTTTTACAATTTTAATTACCAGTTAAGGCAAGTTTTATTTTATTGTTACTGGCCCTCTTCTCTTTTCACTTTACATGCTTTCCCTGGGTGCCATTTTTAAGAAATATAAGATCTCCTACCACTGCTATGCTGATGATACTCAGCTCTATCTTCCAGCAAAAACTGACAGCAGTGCTTGTTTGGATAGGCTTTCATAGCTGTTTTGAGGAGATCAAATCTTGGATGGCTTCTAATCTTTTACAGTTGAATGAAAGGAAAAGCAAAATTCAGATTTTAAACCATTCTAGAACTTCAGCTGCTTTTAATTTTGTCTGTTTCTTCCAGTGTCCAACCCTATGTAAGAGATCTTGGTGTTGTAGTCGACTCGTTACTAAACTTTGGAAAAAAAAAATCAGTACAGTGGTAAAGGGCAGCTTCCTCCATCTGAGATCGATTTCAAAACTGAAACAGACATTGCCACACAAGGACTTAGAAACAGTAATACATGCATTTATTACATTACACTTGGACTACTGCAACTCCCTTTATTATGGCCTGCCTCAAACAATTATTTCTCGTCTGCAAGTTGTGCAAAATGCTACTGCAAGCTTCTTACTGGAACAAAAAAGATGGATCACATTTCCCCAGTTTTAGCATAGCTACATTGGCTGGTATACATGACCAGGTATTTTGTTTTGCAACATGCATGTAGCCAAAATAAACATTTATTTCTACCGCTTCATATCCTGAGCATTGTGTTTCTTCTTTTTTTCTATGTAGTGTTTAGTGACTACTCAGTAGTGTTTAATTTAGATTGGCTTGAGGCATGATTTGACACCATAGTTCAGTTTCGAGCACAGATTGAATTGTTTTGGGGTGAAAGTTTGGTTTTGCAAGAAGAGTCAGAGGTTTTGTGAATGTAGCTCGAAAATTGGGTTTTGTGTTCACACTTTAGGGAAAAGGAGAGCAGCTTTCCAGGAATGTGTCTTAGCAATCGGGAAAAAACGAATATTCTTTCAAATTATTCTATGACAGAATATTTATTTTATTATATTATTATTTAATTAATTTAATTTAATTTACGTTGTCTAAGTAATATCAATTTGTCATGACAAAAACACTGACAGGTTATGATGTATTGGTTTATGTCAAGTTGTCATAACAATGGCATCTCAAACAATGTCATCTTTGTATTAAAAATAATATAACTGAGGGAATGACACTTAATAACAGTTCTCATAAACATGCATTAATCCTCCGTCATATTCATGACATATGCCATGTCCTGATTATGAAGGTGTCATGTCAGTCTTATGCACACCCCTTCAAGTAAAGTGTTCAAAAATTCACCCCCTCACAGTTGTCAGGAAGGGCAAAATTAGCTATATAACTCTAAACATGTTTTTTTCTGCAGTAAAGTTGGGCATTTTAACATGGCTGATCATAGTGAAATTTACGTTTCATCATTTAGCAGATGCTTGTGTTTGTTTGTAATTGTATAATAAATAAAAAGAAAACAAATAAAATAAAAATAATAGAGAAGCTAAGTTTAGGCTTTTGTTTTAAGAAAACAAGCAGAAGTTAGAGGGTCAAATAAAGATGTAAGAGTTGTGTTTTTATACTATTCTTGAAGATGGCTAAGGATTCAGCTACTATGATTTGGGCAGTTAATTCTACCTGGGCTGGAGGGAACATTTAATGTAAAAGTTCATGAAAGTGATTTTGTGCCCCTTTGGGCACAATAAAGTAACGTTCACTTGCAGAACGCAAGCTAATACATAAGTCTGAAGTAATGAATTTAGGTAAAGGTAGTCCAGAGTTAGAGGCAGTAGAAATAGTCACAGGTGTAATATGACACAGTAACAGTTTTTAAAGGAATATTTTACCCCAGAATATTTTATTCGCGCGTAGGATGATTGAACATTTTGAGATTACTTGCTTCATTCGCTTGTGAAATTCACTTCACAGCAAATGCGAAATCGAGTCATGGGAGGGGCTTCTGCCAGGCGCTTCCAGTCTCTGTAGTAGTTAGACATGAGGTAAAATTTGTTTTGAGTATATCTAATAGGCAAACTTTGGTTGAATCAATCTAGTATTTATTTACTTTTTATTCCTGTTTATATTAATTTACGAAGATGTGTCATACAGCTCCTCCACATACAGTGACAATAATTTTGTCCTCCATAGTTTTAGAATTCTGCTTCCGTTTGTTAGTAATCACATCACTAATAGAGCAAGCTCCTGGTTGGTTAGCACGAATTTAACGGCAGAGACGCCCTCCAAGGACCGAGCAGAGACGTCCTCCAGGGCAGAGTAGTTGGCAAAAATGCCCTCCTGGGCGGAACAAGTGACCATGACGCCCTCCAGGGTAGAGAAGGAGGCAGAGACACTCCCCAGGGTGGTGCGGATGACAACGGCAGGATCATAGCCTTCTGGGGCGGCACCGGCGCAGGTTGTGCAGCCACTGGTGGAACCTCTGAGGAAACTACAACATCAGCCAATATCTCAGGGTTTAGTGCAGCCACCTGCAGAACCACCAGAGAGACCTTGGTTTCTTTCTTAGCCTCTGGTGGTCGTGCAACCGCCGGCGGAACCTCCTGAAGGTTGACGCCTTCTGGTGCAATGGTTCAGGAATGGCAGTCATCTTGTGCAGCGGCTCAGGGGTGGCAGCCATTTTGTGTAGCGGTTGGAGCTTTGAAGCAGTGGCCATCTTGGGCTGAGACTCTCATCCACTACAGAAGTTTGAACTCTATAACCATTAAGTTTCCCTACCCTCTTCCTCTAGTCCCTGTGGCCATTGAACAGGTTAGGTTATATTCTATTAATTAGACCTGTGATGTGCATACCATATCATTCAAATTTGTGAGGGGGGAAAATGAAAAACTGCTTTTATCACCAATTCTGGGCACTATGATTATCTAGTTATTCCATTCGGGCTTTCCAACTCTCCATCCGTATTTCAGTCATTTATGAATAACATCTTTAAAGATATGATTGGCCAGTTTGTGATAGTCTACACTGATGATATTTAGATATACTCTCCCTCTCTGGAGGGACACTTCCAACACATTAAACAGGTCCTACAATGCCTCTCCAAACACCACCTCTATGTAAAAGCTGATGTGTATGTGTTGCGTATGTGTTAAGTGCAGAGGGTGCGTGCATGGATCAATCCAAAGTCCAAGCAGTGATGGAATGGCCAAGCCTTCGATCTGTAAAGTAGCTTCAGCGTTTTTTGGGTTTTGCAATTTCTATAGGCACTTCACACGAAACTTCACCTTCGTAGCAACCCCCCTTACATCTCTCCTTTGTGGCTTGAATCAAACCCTTTATTAGACCCCTGCAGCCTTCTGGAACCTAAAGAACGAGATTCAGCTAACTTCAAGAACCCGTACCTGAGCAATGCCCACGAGGGGCAATGTTCGTTTCTCAAGGTCTGCACATGCGTACCATTCAGTTGGTTCACACCTCCTTAAGCTCAGGGCACCCTGGCGAGAAAAATTTTGGTGGCCCTCACTCACTCCTGACGTGACTTTCTGAGTTTAAGAACTGCCCAGTGTGTGCTCAATCCAAGTCCTTTAAACTACTGCCTGCTGGCCTCCTCCACCCCCTGCCCATTCTGCGTCGCCCCTGGTTTCACGTGGGTGTGGACTTTATCACTGACTTAACACAATTCTGGTTGATGGACGCCGATAACCTGGACCCTGGGAGTACTGTTACAGCCACCTACACACCTGCTGTTCCCTCCTAATGCATGACGAAGCCATTACCTGAATACTGATGTCTATACTCATCTGTTCTGCCACACCATTAAAACAAGTATTTATAGAGCTTTTCATTGGCAGTTCTGAGTGTTTACATTTTGTTAGTCTATGGTGCTTAGACATTTGCTGTTTCTCTGATTACCGCCTTTGCCCTACATTTTGGACTTGTTGTTTTGTATGTGCTTGCCTTTTATGTTCCTCACAGGAAGGAACAGGGAAGTGGGCTTTTGCTTGTCATTTGCGATGCCCACTGTAAGATTCGATCTGGCCAACACAAGGGCGTATTCCTGGAAGTCGAGGAGGCTGCACTCAAACCTCCCTACTTGCATCTACGATTTAACCGGTTCGTTGAGGCCCCAGCGGAACAAGTCTTTGAGCATGACGTCATCCCATGCCACCCGGTAACACAGCTCATAGAATTTTGTGACATTCTCCTCGATTGACAGTCACCTTGTCTCAATCAGAGTAGCTGTTCAAAAGGATCCTTCACTGACTGTGTCCTCTTAGAACCCTGCTGTATCCTGTCGTGGCGAAGTCTTCTGTAACTACTGAGTCGTGTGGATCCACGAAGTAGTAGTTTATTCAAAGTCGACAGGCAAGGTCAAGATATCAGCAAACAGCAATAGAGACGAAGCAGAATCAAGGTCAAGGTACATGGGCACAGAATCAGGGCAGATGTGAGAGAGTGGTGTGGATAACAATCTTAGAGACTTGTGAGAGACGGTGAAACTGAATGGGAGTGCCCTCTGGCTAGGGTTGGGTACCGAAACCCAGTACCATTATAGCACCAGTACCTAAGTAACCGGTATGTACCGAACCGAATCAAAACGCGGATTTCGGTGCCTCATTTCGGTTCCGTGCCTAAACGATGAACCCCATATATATATATGGCAGCAAATCTATGGCATTAATAAGCGAGCGCACCACTGATGCTGGCGCGTGCAGTAAATCATTTCCGCAAGAGGAAAACAGATCTATATGCAAAGAAACGGGAGCCTGCAAGCTCATTTCAAACCCTTGTGTGCGCATGATATGTCATCTACCCATGATTATTCTTGCGTTTGATCTTCTCTCACTCTCATGTTTATTTTTGTCAGTCGCGTCAGTATTGGATGCCTGTTATAAGATGATTTATTCACTTGAAAAATGGCATTGAATCATATGTTAGTTATTGTTTCATAAGCTTAGTTTATTGATTCATTAATAAGCACAGTAACAAGATCGGCAGTTTAAGACATTAACTTGTAGCACAAAACACAAGATACTTCTCTTTTCAATTATATATATGGCTTCATTGGATAAACTTAAGACACATAAACTACAACATAAACTCATAAACACTCATTCACAGGTTTGTATGAGTTACAGAAACAGAGAAAGTGAGGAAAGAGTGAGTTTAAGAGAATGAAAATGTGAATCCCAATTTTTAAAGCAATAGGTGCTATTGCATCGACTTGAACAACCATCAATCAAAAGATTAACTCTCGCATTGAGTCCATCAATGAGGTTAACATTTATATAAATTTCACCGGTTCAGCCTGCATTTGGAGGCTTGTACTTGCATTGCCTTTGTGCTACGGGATTACTTCTGAGAGCTAAGAGCATACTAAGTGCACACTAAGAGCAAAGGCTAAAAGCTGAAGCTAAGAGTGCAATTATGTCTTGAACTTTTAAACTAATCTTTGGACACATCCCAAAATCATGTTTTAAACAGTAGATATCATTATAGCACAAGGTGTGGCGAGATTTCTCCTCCCAAATCATTAATCCAAAATGTTATCTTATCAGTCACATGGTCTAAATTGTCCCGCTCTTGCAGAATATAATTTTGGACATGATTTCAATAACATGAATATGATGGATTTGACCAAGAATTGGTGGGAAGAAACATGTGCAACAATATGCAGTTATGCATATCAATGATTTAAGTCCGGTGTGTATTTTCAGCCTGGATAGGCATGAAAAAGCAGTTTTGTGCCAATTCAAGGCTCATATATCTTTTTTTATCAATATATTTATTATTTTTGCATCAACCATTAACAGAATCAGTACAATGTACATGTAAACATACTTTTCTAACCACTGAAGCTAAGCAGGGCTGAGCCTGGTCAGTACCTGAGTGGGAGACCTCCCAGGAAAACTAGGTTGCTGTTGGTAGAGGTGTTAGAGAGGCCAGCAGGGGGTGCTCACCCTATGGTCTGTGTGGGTCCTAATGCCCCAGTATAGTGACGGGGACACTATACTGCCAAAAAGAGCATCGTCTTTCAGATGGCAGCCGTCGCATCATCCAAGTGGATGCTGCACACTGGTGGTGGTTGAAGAAGAGACCCCCCCCCCCACATGATTGTAAAGCGCTTTGGGTGTATGGCAATACACAACAAAGCGCTATATAAATGCGTAGACAGAAATAGACAGAACACTTAAATGGACATTATTGTGAGGCTTTGACTTGATGTGTACAATAAGAGGAGAGAAATAAATAAATAAACAATGACAGTGATACTAAATCAAAGATTAAAGTAAAGAAAAGTGACCATGGTGGCCATTTTATTTTTTATTTATTAAGGTGTATCCATGTAAATGGCCCACCCTGTACATTAAAGTCTCCTCCAATTATTAGCTCTGCAATAGGGCATGCAAATTTGAAGAATATATTATGAATAAAATCAGCACCCTCCATTTCAGGACGGTATACATTTACTAAGGTTATTCTTTGCGTTGCAATCGTTCCTCTCAAAATAATATATCTACCGTATTTATCTTTATCCACTCATTCCATATTCCATATTTTTATCAATAAGTATAACCACTCCTCTGGATTGCGACGCAAAGGAAGAAAAAAAAACCTGTCCAGGCCACTGCTTTTTAGATTTAGATGTTCAGACTCTGTCAAGTGCGTTTCTTGTAGAAGGGCAATTCCAACATAATGCTTTCTGAGGTGGAGAATTACTTTTTTCCTTTTAAGTCTTTAATCCATTAACATTCCAAGTCACATATTTGTATTTCAGTGTATTTGACATCAACTATATATAAATTTTTATATTTCAATACAGGGCACCTTAAGAACACTGAACATCCCTAGAATTAAATGAATCAAATGTGTTCTGGCCAACCCCCACTACCACTCCCACCACTTCCCCAAACGAAGTGTGGAAATTTGAAACCCCAAGTCTGATTATGCACTGCATCATACAGTCGAACTTGACTTTCCTCTTCTTTATCCAAACTAATTAGCTCCAAAACAATTTCTGTCCATCCCAACAAATACTTATATGATGTACTTTGAAACAAACATATTATTCACTTTGAATAAGTGACAAACCTGAAGTATACAATTTTAGTAAACAATTTAACAGAAATATAATCACATTTTTCTCCTTCCAGATTTTAAATATAAAGTTCACCTTGACAAAATTAAGTCCTTAATGTTCATCCAAGAGAAAAAGCACTGACCCTGTTGCTATGGTACAGTTCTTCTTAAAAACATTGGGGTGGTTGCTTGGGTAAAGTTAACTGTGGATTATCCGGAATTCGTTGATATCATTTATTGTCTTATCAGACAATCAGATGTGGATGATGTTGTCGAAGGTAAGTCTCTGCAGATGCTTTAGAGTTAAAAGATCTTTGTCCCACCAGTAGCTGAATTCTCAGCGTTGCAGCATGAAGCATCGTGTAAGACACACGTTATTGTGTAGCTGTCTTTTAAGTGCGCTGAATTCTTGTCACTTTCTAAACAGGGTTGACGACATATCATGTAAAATCATGATAGTAGAGTTGTCATAGGTGAGCTTGCCCTTTTCTCTGGCTGCATTGAGAATCTTTAGTGTGTCTCCAAACCAAAGGAATCAAACCAGAATGGTCCGCGGTTTGCCATATTCGGCTGGTCATCGTTGCAAAGTGCAATGAGCTCTTTCGATTTCATAGCTCTCGTCCTCCTGCCACAGGATCTTAGGTAGCCATTCCTTCAGAAAGTCAACAGCGTTTCTACCTTCCACTCCGTCTGGGAAACCAACAAGACGTAAATTCTGACAACAAGATTGATTTTCGAGTTCATCAATTTTATCTTTTAGCTGTTCAATTTCACTGTCAACAGCCGATTTAATGTCTTTCTTCTTACTGTCTGTTTTCTTTGAATTCAGCATATTTCTTACAACATTCAAAGTGTAACTGGTTACAGTTTTAGATAAAGTACTTTGGTTGTACTGAAGGTCTTTAAGAGGTATTATTTAGATGAAATTATTGGATGAATATGTCTTATCCTAGTGCCACCATAACCGGAAGTGCTCATATATCATCTTAACAGAAAAGTTGAACAAACACAACACGGAGGGATACAGTGAAACATTTTGAAACATATTTTGAAATATTTTTTTCAACTTGAAACCGTACACTTGATAAATGAAAAACAAACCCCTGCAATTTCATTACAAAAAAGTTTAATATTTTTTGTATCTTGAAATGAGTAGTTTTTTTTATCTTGGGAAGATAACTGAGCCTTTGAATCTTCTTTGTAATAGATATGCTTATAAATTAAGTATTTATAAAACTGCTTACCAATGATTATTAATGTTGGAAGTACTTTTTGTGTGTGTTGGTAGCCAATCGTTCTCCTCCTCTTGCAGTACCGTGTGGAATCAATGATGTTAAGGATTGCAAAACCAATGAATTACATCCCAGTGACTCCAAGCACACAGCAGCGTGCCCAGCAAAGAGCTCCACAGTGCATTCCACTCGTCATGGAGCCAGAGTCCCGTTTCTATAGCAACTCTGTTATTGTGTTGGATTTCCAGTCACTGTATCCATCCATCATCATTGCCTACAATTACTGTTTCTCCACCTGCCTTGGACGTGTTGAGAATCTTGGAACGTAAGCATTATTTTGGATTTAGAGAAAACTACATTAAATCTTGTGTTGTAGCATATATTAATGCAGTATTTCTATATATCCACAGTATCTGTTTTTTGGTTCATTAGTGTTTATCTTTTCACTCTCTCAGGTGTGATGAGTTCAGGTTTGGTTGTACATCCCTCAGAGTCCCTCCTGACCTCCTTTACCAGCTCAGAAATGACATCACTATTTCTCCCAATGGTGTCGCATTTGTTAAGGTAATTCTGAGAATACACTGCGTGACTGTATCAGCCTCTCTAAAATTGCCACTGGTTTATGAATATCGACAAGAGCTTAATGACACAATTAACCAACATTTTCTTATAACTTATGGCTTTTACAAAAGAGTAGCCACAAGAATATGAGGGTTCAATTAATAATTAAAATAATGTCGCTTATATCATTATGTTGATGTTTCATGATGCTCTGTAACCAAAAACAGGTCATTTTATAAACAGAAACTGATATAATTCAGTGATACATATATATATATATATATATATATATATATATATAAAGTGGGTAGGGAAAGTATTCAGACCCCTTTAAATTTTTCACTCTTTGTTATATTGAAGCCATTTGCTAAAATCATTTAAATTAATTTGTTTTCCTCATTAATGTAGACACAGCACCCCATATTGACAGAAAAACACAGAATTGTTGACATTTTTGCAGATTTATTAAAAA
>JAUMHI010000065.1:1954052-1975171 GCA_032359435.1 Enteromius unitaeniatus
AACAAGTTTTTCACACCTGGATTTGGGGATCCTCTGCCATTCCTCCTTGCAGATCCTCTCCAGTTCTGTCAGATTGGATGGTAAACGTTGGTGGACAGCCATCTTTAGGTCTCTCCAGGAGATGCTCAATTGGGTTCAAGTCAGGGCTCTGGCTGGGCCATTCAAGAACAGTCACGGAGTTGTTATGAAGCCACTCCTTCGGTTTTTGTAGATATGTGCTTGGGATCATTGAGTGCGTTTACATGGACCCTCTTAATGCGATTATAATGAGATTTTGGCAATATTGCGATAAACTTTACCTCATGTAAATACAAAATAAAATAATAATGCGATAAAGATCATAATCGTATTAACATTGGTGGCCTACACCGATTTTAATCGAAATATTCAGACATGTAAACACCTTAATCGTAGACACCAGCGCAATCACTTTTATTCTTTAAGTGGAAAAAAAATAGCCTTCGTTGTCATTTTTTCTGATAAAGGTAACATGCATCATTCGGAGCTGTAAAGGGTCTACTTTTATTTGTGTGCACTGACAATATCAACAAAACGTGATTTTCAGGCTTTGCTTCTTGAACAGGAGAAAGAAGAACAGTACCTGTTGATGCTTTATTTTTTGTTAATTTAATCAATATATTGAATAGATACCAAGGGTTATGTTTGTTTTCCTCTAATATAGACGTAATCAGATCTAGCCCTTTTTAATGCTTTCCTGTAAGTTAGCATATTTTCCTGCCAGGCTAAACAAAACGCTTCTAGCTTTGTTTTCCTCCAGCTACGCTCCATTTTCCAGGCTGCTCTCTTTAGGGTGCGAGTGTGCTCATTATACCACGGAGTCAAACTGTTTTCTTTTACCTTCCTTAAGCGCAAAGGGGCAACTGTATCTAAAGTGCTAGAAAAGAGAGAGTGTATGGTTTCTGTTGCATCAAGTTTTTCTGCGCTATTAGACATGCTAAGGAATTGAGTTAAATCAGGGAGATTACTTGCAAAGCAGTCTTTTGTGGTAGAGGTGATAGTTCTACCATACTTGTAACAGGATGCAGAATTTATAGGTTTATCTATATGGAGTTTACACAAGACTAGATAATGATCTGAGATATCATCACTTTGCTGCAGGATTTCAACACCATTAACATCAGTTCCATGTGACAGCACGTATCAGGTTCTATTCACTGTCGAAATCATACTCTAGATTTAGTACTAACTCCAATAGAGTTCAGAATATCTAAGAAAGCAGATCTAGCACTAGGAACACATACTAAAGGCTTGTTTTTCATGTAATATTACATTTATTTTATCATTTTGGCTCATAGATAATATGTTAAACTTATTAATATGATAATACAATAAACTTATTTATTTGATTTGCTCTTTAGAAAGGGGCATTGGATAGTTTCCTTTGTTTACAAATACACAGCTGTTTTTATTGTGAATGTACACAAATAAAATAAATATTTAGAATAGTTTTGAATAATGTCTTATTCTTGAGCGAGTATTGTAAGCTGTTTCCACTTTTATTAGAGAAAATCAAGTGATCTGCCAGCGTTCCGCGCAAGAAATGCATAGGTCCATGTTTCAAATATATTTTTCTATAGAAATAATGAATGAACAAAACGAATGAAATAAAACACAGTAGCTTCATATACATACAAATAAAATAAATATTTAAAATAGATTCGAATAATGTCTTATTCTTGAAGGAGTATTGTAAGCTGTTTCGGGAAAATATATCCCGTTTCCTGCATTTACAAGGTATTCATATTTTATGTTTAGGGACTATGGTGATAGAAATTCCAGGAAATAATTAAGTTAATTCTAAAAATAAATAATAATTCTGCCAAAAAGAATAGTAGTTACTACTATGACCACAAAGATTCTAGAGAACCGTTTTATAAAGTTGATGTACACTAATAAAACAAATATTTAATGTAGATTTCAGTAATGTGTTATTCTTGAAGGAGTACTGTAAGCCTTTCCACTTTTAAAAGGAAAAAATCAGATGATCTGCTGGCGCTGCGCGCAGTTATAGATGGATTACTGACTGAAAAACTTCAGTCTTTTGAACAAAATTACACCTTTCAACGCATTTTTAATAATATTTTATAATATTTAAATACTCCCAAGCGCTGCAGCAATGCCTGCCCTCTGCTCTGGGTGTGTGTGTGTGTGTGTGGTTGATCGCTTCTCACTGCTGTGTGTGTGTGCACGTTGGATGGGTTAAATGCAGAGCACAAATTCCTAGTATGGGGAACCATACCTGGCCACAAGTCACTTCACTAATATATTGTACAGTCAATACAACTACAGCGCTGCAAAATAGAAATAAGCTGTAGTTTTGTCTTTCTGGCAGACCAGCGTTTCTTTTATTATTAATATTATTGTGAAGTGAGATGAATAAAGAGTGCGTATGTCTTGCGGAACGGACTCTGTTGTGGGGGGTTATTGAAGGTGTGAATCTCTGGCTCGTTAACACGGAGAGCGCAGCTAAAAGTTGTAGAGCAGGTTTTGCCAAAGTGTTTTAGGACAAATGTCCCCATTTGTTTGGCTTTTGTCATTTTTGGCATACAGAGTATGACACGCAAAATAATATGCTTGTTTTTTTTTTTTTCTCAAGAGGCAGCATCTCTGCGCGAGAGACAAAGAAACTGACTCTTTGTAATTAGGGTTCATTTGGTAGAGGTGTTAATCTCTCATCTTTCACACGGGAGCAGGGCGATTACGCTTTCATTCATATGAAAGGCCAGCAGTGTTCATCTAAGTCTGCGCTCGCCTTGAATATAAGTTTTCGTTTTTTTTAAAGACCAAGCAGCCATCAGCAGCCGATCAGAAAGTGATTGATCACTTTAGCCTTCTCAAACCATCACGACTTTCTAAAATAAAGATTTAAAGATTGCTAAAGACTAGTTTCTATATGTTCATTTAAGTCATGTTATGCAACTAACCCGCAATGAATGAGTCTTAATATATTCCGCGCTCGAGCCCTCTTAATAAGTTTTCCAGGATGCACAGGCAGAAGTGACTTAATAGTTATGGAAAAAAAAATAATTATAATAATTATAAACCATTTCTTGGTCGCACCTTTATAGTGAAATGCAATCTGTTTCGATATGTTAGCTAAATCGTGGCAGGTTTAATTGATTAGTTTCTTATTTTAGTCCCGTCTTAAAAATGGGAGTGAAGTACAGTGCCTCACGTTATACTAAAATAAAGGAAAGAATTCATAAAACACGCAGTACTTTAAGAAGTGTAGATCTTTCCCAGAGTATTTTAAATAATAAAGCACAGGTAAAAAATAAAAAGTCTGTGCGTCACACAAATGTACGCTGTTGATGTTTTAATCAAATGAATTTAAAAATAATAATAAAAAACATACTTGTAACAAATATTAATAGGAAGAATATTTTTATTTCACACATTCATGTGTGTTTCTTAGACTACTAAAATAGGCTACCACTTTCAATGTTCTGATGCAAAGTAGCCTAAACCTTTTACATTTTCTTTCTAAGAAACACAAATAACTTCATGCTAAATTGCATTTTGTGAATATTAACTTCAGTTTTTTTCTTTTCTTTCATTTTCCGCTGACTGTTGCCGTCAAATATAACACATCAGCGAGGCAAAGCTGAAAGCTATTTGCTAAAACATGCTTTAAAGCGTTTGCTCAATAACTTATGGTTAAAGCGCCTCTTGGCGGTCAACAGCTGCAAGTGCACTATACAGTGCGGCGGTACCCGAGGTGGTAAAAAGTTCATTCTGGTTGTCCACCATCTGTATCACTTAAAATTAAGGCTTGGAGTTTTTTATCAAACTCCATGCAGGCTTTCATGTGTCTTGCACTGAGGAGAGGCTTCCGTCAGGCCACTCTGCCATAAAGCCCTGAATGGTTGAGGGCTGCAGTGATGGTTGACTTTCTACAACTTTCTCCCATCTCCCGACTACATCTCTGGAGATGGAGTGTCACAGCAAAGGGTCTGAATACAAAGGGTTTTTCTTTATCTTTTTCTTTGTCAACAATTTTGTATGTTTCTGTCAATATGGGGTGCTTTGTGTACATTGAGGAAAAAAATTAACGTAAATGATTTTAGTCAACGGCTGCAATATAACATATTTTCTGAATTTTATTGAATACATTCCGTACCCACTGTATGTGTGTGTGTGTGTGTATATAAATATATTTTTTTATTTATATATTTATATATATTTATATATATATTTATTTTCTTTTTTTTTTTTTTTTTTTTTTTGCTTTGATTACATTTCATTCATAATATGTTTTATACAATGCCTGTGTCCAAATCAGCTCAACTCAAAGTCTCTGTGTGTTCAGTCATCAGTGCGGAAGGGTGTCCTGCCTAATATGCTTGAGGAGATCTTAAAGACGAGGATCATGGTGAAACAGTCCATGAAGGCGTACAAAAATGACAAAGCTCTATTACGCCTACTGGATGCCAGGCAGCTTGGCCTTAAACTTATTGCTAATGTCACGTTTGGTTACACTTCTGCCAACTTCTCAGGACGTATGCCCAGTGTTGAGGTAGATACTCAAACTTTGTTTCAAATGAATGGTTGCATCCTAAAAATGAGCTGCATTACTTATTTGACCACAGCCAGAATAGAAAAACAATTGACCATGTAACCAGTATGGCAAAAATAAATAGTCTTTTTTATGGTTTGGATGTAAAATTTGTTTTTGACCAGTAGATTTTTGTCTGCTTAATTCAAGAAACTATTACAGACTGATCACTAGTTAATAAGCAACTTGTTAATTGTACATATTGGTTTCTAATTTAAAGTGTGGCTGGTGTTTGAATGCTTATGTATGATAAATAATTAAAAAAATTAAATAATTTTAGGTTTACCTTTGACTGTTTGACTGGAAGGGCCAATATTTCTTAATTTGTATCCAGCAGCATTGTAAGGATTACAGTTTGCTAATAAACAAATATATAATTTAAAACCATTTATTTTCTTTGAGACCCACCTAATGTAGTTTGTGTGTATGATTACTGTGTTGCCAAAATAACAAGAAAAACATATTCTGTCTCTCTCCTAATATACCAGGTAGGTGACAGCATTGTGCACAAGGCCCGAGAGACTTTGGAGAGAGCCATAAAGATGGTCAATGACACAAAGAAGTGGGGAGCACGTGTTGTCTATGGAGATACAGACAGGTAGAGAAATAAAAACTGGCTCAATTCATAATCATTTCAGTGCAGATGTTTTTTATTTGTCAGTTTCCTCCACTTTGACTGTTTTTCTTACATGATAGGTGAGCATTATAATGTTACCAGATTTTTTTTTATTAAATACCTGCTCTGTATATGAGCATTTTCCCTAAAACCTCGGTGTCAGGTTAACATAGTCCGGAGCCCCTTAAGGGACATGGTGGAGGAAAAAAATTGGGGTGGGTGGATGTCAGTACCACATCAAGTTGAGCACACCTACTAATTTTTCGTGAAATATCATTTTCATGTGTTAAAAACTGTGCCTTGAACTAAGCACTGACCGTATTTCTTTATAGTTCAGTCAAAGTTAAAAATAAAACTATGAATTGCTACTTTATGAATATACGGAGCTGTCTGAATATGGAATGATTTCAGACTCAAAATTATTATTAGATGCAGACACAATTATCCATGCGCTACGTAAATCCAATGCATGCTTCTTATTACAAACACACAAATAACTTTCAATTTGAGTATGTGGACATTCAGGATTAAATGCCTGTACAGCGATTTGTACAAATAAAGACATGCTTGCGAATAAAACTGCTCTGTTCTACATTAATATATCATAAATTGTGCATGCAAAAAGGAATCTGTGCATTTGTGTATCAGGTGACGCGTTCATTTATTGACATTTTGTTTGTGTCAAACAAAACAAAAAAACATTTTGTTCTCTGTGTGGAGCAAACAAAAATATCACTGGATTATAACAGTTAATGGCTAAATGAATGTTTGGAAATGTGAACTGATATTTCCAACTACAGCCACACTACAGCAGAAGAGATATAAATAACTGGCTTAAAAACATTTTTTTAGATACTAAGCCTATTTTCTTTCATGGAATATGTAAAAAAAATTGCTGTAGAAAATTCCTAATCAATTTAAATTAGGCTACATGTCCTAAGAATCCAAAATTAGATTAGACTCTGATCGTGGGCAAGAGTTGTGTAATATTTACCATGTAAGTAGAGTAACCGGGGGAAAAAAACAATAATACATAATACAAAACAAGCCTGATGCTTAACTGATTAACTTAAAATTGTAAATTGTTTATTTTTTTCCTAGCCAACTAGATTAAGCTTATTGCTCTGTACTGTGACTGCAACCTAGTGCTAGCTGCCTGTCTTGCCTTTCAGTGAATGTTTGCATGCGTTTCATCAACGCTAAAAAAACGTGGAAAGTGAGTCTCAAAATCCCAATGAACCGAACAGGATAGAATCAAGCAAAAATCAGTAAATCCATGTGCAGATTCCCTGTCGCATGTTCTATTTTCTATAGAAGTATCATCATTTGCACATTTATACTCATAAAATTACTTTGAATATTAATTCATAATTCCGCAGACATAGGTAGGTAGTTTTGCAAAGATGAAGTCTCAAAATCCAAATTAACCGAACAAGATCGACAAATGCACAGATTCCTTTTTGCATGCGCAATTTATGATATATTAATGTAGAACAGAGCAGTTATATTCGCAAGCATGTCTTTATTTGTACAAATCACTGTACAAGCATTCAACCCTGAATGCACACATACTCAAATTGAGGTATTTGTGTGTTTGTAATGGGTGGCATGGGGGTGGGCAATATGACGATTTTTGATAGTGGACATTAAAAAATTCTGCACAATTTGCTTTTTAAGGAATTTTGTAGTATTGTCCTATTTTATCATCTCCGTCTCATTATGCTGTACAACGCGGCATATATTCACATTAGTTTGAACTCAGTGGTAGAATTACTCTCACTGGACACTTCACTTATTCTCAATCACAAAAGTACATTATTTGCTTTAAAGTTTTGCCGATTAAACATTTCATACAGTATGTGTGGTGTCCAGATGCAATTTTCCATCGTAAAAGCCTGTCAAATAGTGCCTAATTACTGAACTAAGATATTTATCACATGTGATTGTGGCAATACTGTCAAAAACACAAAGCTTTAAACACAGTTGCTTGTGTCTAAAGTGAAAGTAAACAATCAAGAGAAAAACGTGCCAGTATATTAGATGCGTGCAGCACTTAAAGGAACAAAACTAAACATGCCGCCGCTTGTCATTAAAGGGACAGTTCACTCAAAAATTATAATTATAATTATTTACTCACTTAAATGTTGTCCCAAACCTGTATTAATTTCTTTCTTGTGCTAAACACAAAATAAGATATTTTGAGTAACCAAACAGTAGCTGGTCCTCATTGAATTTAATGCAGTGTTCAAAAGAAAACGACCTGAGTAAATGATGAGTAAATGGTGAGTAAATTTCAATACTGCTGAATACACCTACTCTTCCTGAAAAATAAAAGCACTGTTCGTTTTATTCATATATTTTTATTTGTCATTTTATTTCAATTAGTTTGTTGGTACAACTTGCAAAATAGTAAAATCAATGACAAAGAATCATGATAAAATCATATATTTTTTCCATATCACCCACCCCAAGTTTGTAATAAGCATGCATTAAATGTACGGAGTGCATGGATAATTGTGTGCATATATTAATCATTTTGAGTCTAAAATCATTCCATAGCTCAATCACTGTAAGTGTGTGCAAATTTCTTTGCGAGAGAGCACAGAAATTTTTGCGAGGGAACGCAAATATCTTTGTGAGACAATATAATAATTTCTCCTACCCTGAATTTTTGCCACTCACCCAGAATTTTCCCGCCACTGTCACCTAAGAGGCTTTGTAACACTCATGTGTTCATAAAAAAGCAGATACTATTAACATAAACATCAAAATATTCTGTTCCTCAAAATTAGCTGTTTTGTTGTGCAGTTGTGTGTTCAGTGTAAACAGCATAATTTCCACTCACAAGAAATTTGTCTGTTTCTGATACCTGTTTCTCTTTTCTCTTCTAGTATGTTTGTGTTGCTGAAAGGAGCAACCAAGGAACAGGCATTTAAGATTGGTAATGAAATTGCAGAGGCAGTCACTGCTACCAACCCTAAACCTGTCAAACTGAAGTTTGAGAAGGTTTGTAAAGTGGTTTGTGTCTATCAATCAATCAATCCCTTTTCTTTATTTAGCACTGTTAACAATGCAGATTGTAGCAAAGCACTGAACATGATCAAATAGGAGAATAGAGTGATGGTAATGTATAATGATGAGATTTAAACTATTTATTTATTAAATGCAGAGACAGTCTCTTTAATCAAAATGACGATAATCACTAGAAATTAGGTGCCCCCAATTAAGCAAGCCAGAAGCGACAGTGGTAAGGAACCAAAACCCCATCCGTGAGAGAATTGAAAAAAAACCTTGGGAGAAACCAGGCTTATTTGTGTCCAACCAGCTGGCCAGACACCCAGCACTTAATTTACAGTTCAATTTTAAGCGCATGTCAGATGTCAGAAGGACTAATTGTGTTTGTGTGCATTTGGTTCCGGCTGATCTAATGAATGCAGCCTTACAATCCCTTAACAGATTTTATTAAAGATGTTTATTAGTGTGTTATGTGTAAGCCAGAGTAAATAGATGTGTCTTTAATCAGGATTTAAACTGACAGAGTGTGCCTTGCCTTCTGAATATATTATGTAAATTGTTCCAGAGTTTGGGTGCTAAATAAGAAAAAGATCTGCCGCCCACAGTAGATTTTGGTATTCTAGATATTATCAAATGGCCACAGTTTTGAGAATGCAGCGGACGTGGAGGACAATAATGTGACAAGCTCGCTCAAGTACTGTGGAGCTAAGCCATTCAGGGCTTTATAAATAATTAACAAGATTTTAAAATCTATATGATATTAGATAGGGAGCCAGTGCTGTGTTGACAGATCTGCGCTAAAATGCTTTGGTAAGGACTCTAGCTGCTGAATTTTTGAACCAGGTGTAGCAGTCTGTTTATCAAGCGTGCAGAACAACCATCCAATAAAGCATTACAATAGTTTAGCCTCAAGGTCATAGACGCATGATTTCATGTTCATATTCATGTTGGTAAAGTTTGCTTTAACACTAACCAATTACTGTTCTGTTTTTGAATGTTTTTAATTTGATTCAGCATGATCACGTTCCTACCCATACTCGTGGTCATATCCTTGTTCATATATGTACATCAAGGGGGGATATCACTTCCATCTCTGTTTTAGACACTGGTATTTCAGACCTTTAACCTTTTGACTTTAGCTTAAATCTGCCAATGCATTCGATGTTATGTGATACTGTATCATTCTGTACTTCTATTGTCTCTTCAAATCTCTCTGCTGTCATCGATTTTTCTTCTCTGTCTGTGATACTATTTAATTACCACTCCATTTTTTCTGAAATCCTACAGCAGCATGCTCCTATTAAGACCAGAAATGTCCCCGCTACTCACTCTTCTCCTTGGTATACCCCTGAGCTCCATATACTTAAGGCTACTGGTAGACAGCTTGAACTGTGTACCATTTCAAATCTTATAAATCCGCTCTCATTTCAGCACGCTCTAATTTTCCTCAGGATGCCATAGCCTCTAATGAGCTTTTTTTTTTTTGCTCTTCTTTTTTTTGGGGGGGGGATTATTTGCTTGAAAAGAATGAACCTGTCCACCAATGTTTCTGATACGGAGGTCAGCCATTCATCAAATCTATCCAGTCAATCTCTGTCTTGTTTTTCTCTGAAGACTCCAGACTCTGTCTCTAATCTAATCTTGAAATCCAACTCTTCCTCCTGTCACCTTGATGCTGCTCCTACTCCTCTCCTGAAATGTTGCCACTCTGCCATCTCTGCACCTATCTCTCATTTGATCAATGCTCTTACCTGTGCTTAATTTCCTCTGCCACTCAAAACTTTTGCAGTTACACATGTTCTCAAGAAACCCAACTATGACCCCTCAGTTCTATCTAATTATATTCCTATTTCTAATTTACCTTTCATATCTAAATAACTGGAAAGCACTGTTGCTGCCCAACTCGTCTTTTCTAGTTGATGATAATCTTTTTTACCCTTGCACTTGTAAAGGTAGTGAATGATCTTCTGCTTCTGGTAATTCTGGCTACTTATCTGCTACTTGATCTCAGCCCTGCCTTCGATAGTGTTTCTCATGATTTGCTCTGGTATCTCTGGTACTGCTCTCTGTTGGTTTCCTTCCTATCTCTCAGATAGACAATTCTGCATTTCTGTTAAGGATTTTAAATCGCCCACTGTCCCCCTAAAGCGAGGTGTTCCCCTGTGCATCGTAATGCCCTACTGCCCTCACTCATACCAAACTTTCTGCTCATATAACTCCAATTTTGTATGATCTCCACTGGCTCCTAGTTGCCTACCGTATTAAATAAAAAAATTCTCCTCCTTACATTTAAATCTTTGAATGGATTTGCTCCCTTTTATCTTTGCAATATGCTTGTCCCCTGCATCCCGACTCGCTGACTACGTTCCTCTGACTCTGGCCCTTTCGTTGTCCAGTTTGTTATATTTGTCTTCTTGTATGTTTGGTGCCCTGTCCATTTAATTTTCCTCTACTCAATTACTGTTTTCCTGTATTGTCTGTCCGTATTATCTCTTTTTTGTTACATACAGTATTCATTGTAAAGTGTCCTTGAGCTCTGGAAAGGTGGTATATAAATAAAAATGATTATTATTATGAATTAACATTTCTGCATTTGAGGTTGAGAGCATAGGTTGCAATTTAGACATGGTCTTGAGATGGAAAAATTCAGTTTTTACAGATCCTAGAAAAATGGCTTTCAAATTAAAGATTACTATCAAACCCCTAACCCTAACTGATGAAGAAGAATTGACAGATTAGCCATCAAGTCTTAGACAGTGTTCTAAATTATTACGTGTGGGGTTTTTAGGTCCAATTAACACCTCTGTTTTGTCAGAATTTAACTGCAGGAAGTTACTTTTCATCCAATTTTTTAGATCAGTTATGTATTCCGTTTCTCAATTTGGTGTGTTTCACCTGGCTGAGAAGAAATGTAGAGCTGAGTATCATCAGCATAACAGTGAAAGCTAACACCATGTCCCTGATAATATCTCCCAAGGGTTTACACTTAAAGCGTAAAAAGTAAAAAACGGCCCTAGTACTGGGCCTTGAGGTACTCCATATTGCAATTGTGATCGATATGATGCGTCTTCATTCAATGCTCCAAACTGATAGTGGTCAGATAAGTATGATTTGAACCAAGGCACTTCCACTTATGGCAATAGATTTTCCAGTCTATTCAAGAGAATGTTGTGGTCAACAGTGTTGAACGCAGCGCTGAGATCCAATAGCGCAAATATTGAGATACAACCACGTTCAGATGATGAAATTTGTCATTAATTAGAGCAGTCTCAGTACTATGATACAGTCTAAATCCTGACTAAAAAAATCTTCACATTTTTCTCTAAGAAGGAATATAATTGTGTGCTGTTTATGTTTTGAGAAAATGTCTTTTAAGTCATATGATTGCAATGTGTATTACAATTTTGTTACTCTCTGCGTTCTTGTGTGTTTGGGTAGGTGTACCTCCCATGTGTGTTACAGACAAAGAAGCGTTATGTGGGATACATGTATGAGAGCTTGGATCAGAAAAACCCAGTCTTTGACGCCAAAGGCATTGAAACTGTACGGCGTGATGGCTGCCCTGCTGTTTCCAAGGTAAATCGCATTACTATATATTATTATATATATAATATTATTATTTCCTTTTTGCCTAATCACTTGACAAAGTCTTGCTCCACCTGTCATTCACATTGCAGTTGTAATTTAAGTGTTTATCAGCCAAGGGGCAGTTGAGTTTAATGAATGAAATTCTGTTATGTTAGATTCTGGAGCGATCTCTCAAGCTGCTTTTTGAGTCACGTGACATCAGCCAGGTGAAGCAGTATGTACAGCGGCAGTGTGTGAAGGTGCTAGAGGCCAAAGCCAGTATGCAGGACCTCATTTTTGCCAAAGAGTACCGTGGCAGCGGATCATACCGACCAGGGGCCTGTGTCCCTGCTCTCGAACTTACTAGGTGAGTAAATATGTGTTTAAAAAGTTGGGGTCCATAAGTATTTGATCACCCTGTGATTTTGCAACTTCTCTTACTTAGAAATCATGGAGGGGTCTATAATTTTCAGCATGAGTGCATTTCCACTGTAAGAGACAAGAAATATCCAGAAATCACATTGAATGATTTAAAAAAGAAAATTATTTGGGAATTACTGTGTCAAATAAGTCTTTGTAGTATAGTACTTTATAAGTATTATAAAGTCAAAAAAAATGTAATATTTGGTACAGAAGCCTTTGTTAACAATTACAGAGGTCAAACAGTTCCTGTAGTTCTTCACCAGGTTTGCACACACTGCAGGAGGGATTTTGGCCCACTCCTCCATACAGATCTTCTTTAGATCTGTCAGCTTTCGGGCTGTCGGGCTGAGTTTCAGCTCTCTCCAAAGATTTTCCTTTGGATTTAGTAGGAGACTGGCTAGGCCACTCCAGAACCTTGATATGCTTCTTACGGAGCCACTCCTTTTTTTTCATGGCTATGTCATCATTCTTCTTCCTCCCAACATCGCAAATGGAGTTAAGACCAAGTTCCACTTTGGTCTCATCTGACCACAGGACTTTCTCCCATAACTCCTCTGGATCATCCAGATGGTGCCTGGCCAGGGCCAATTTAAAAGTGGGGGGGGCGGTAAGGTGATGTGGTCAAAAGGTGTTTATACAGTATAATAAACCCTGAATAGAAGAACTACTGGCATTTTACAGCACCAAAGCATTGAACACGCACTGAATTCTGCGCAAAGTGACGAGATACACAGAACAGGTTCTGTTGTCTTTTGACATTAAATCATAACATGGTAACGTGCGATTGGTGTCATCGCAACATTCTGTAACACATACTCACACTGTGTGTTTGAAAAAAGGATGGATATGGGCTGACTTAAGCAGAGGATTCTTTTGTGCGATGCAAGATTTTAAACCATGACATATTAGTGTATTACTGATAGTAGCCTTGGAAACGATGGTCCCAGCTCTCTTCACAGCATTTACCAGCTCCTCCAATGTAGTTCTGGGCTGATTCTTCAACATTCTTAGCATCATTGATAGGAGAGATTTTCCGTGGGGCCCCAGTCTGAGGGACATTGACAGTCATCATTAGCCTCTTCCATTTTTTGACAATTTCTCCAGCAGTTGTTATTTTTTCACAGGTGTCTCTATGAAAGCTAACAACCTCAAATAGTTGCTACTAATTTAGAATCATGAGCAGATTGTAGCTGGACTATTTAAAAGCAAAATAACACGTCTTTGAGGGAGAGCCATTCCAGTTCCCCACAGATTTCATTCCACATTCATGACCAGGAGAGCCATTCCAGTTCCCTGCGGATTCCGTTTCACAGTCACGGCCAGGAGTGCTGGCTTCTAGGCACACTCTGCGACTCCTGTGTTGTCCTTCACAGCATGAGGTTGTGACAATAACTTGTACACATTTTACTAGTTAGACTTTTCCCAAACTATAATTCCTGACTACATGAATGAAATCAAGTGATACATTTTGAAATATGTGTCATTTCATTGTCTAAATGTCTAAACAATGCCAGGAAGTTTGTTTAATATTTTGTTAACAAAATATGTTTTGTTTTTTCTATTAATTACGACTTTTCCCTAAATAAATTCTTAATTTGCTGCAAAATAGCATAGGTTTTTATAGCAGACCTGACCTGTTGAAAACAGATGGTCTTCATCCCTCCTGGGGTGGTGCCACTCTAGAAATATGGCACATAGTCTTAGATCTCTTACTTGACTAACTGGGGCCAAGGTTAGGACTGGCTAAACCGACTGTCTGCTAGCCGGCTCATGTCACAGCAGTCAGTTAATGCTCAGCACATAAAGACTCTTTCACCTAGATATACACTATAGAGACTGGTTGTTTTCTGTATTTTCTAGTTCAGGGAACAGACACAAACCAAATGAAGAGTAACAATTTAATTGATGTTTAAAAAATAAAAGCCATTTACAATACAGAGAAACAAATGATTAAGCTCAACTTACTGAAAATCAGGTCTCTTTCTACAAAACCACTTTTTGTAAATGATTTGATCAATGATCATAATGTAGATTTGCTCTGTTTGACAGAAACGTGTCTAAAACCAGATTAATACATTACTTTAAATGAATCTACACCCCAAGATTACAGCTATAAAAATGAGCCATGTCTGAAAGGCAAAGGAGGTGGTGTTGCTACAATTAATAGCAAATTTCTCAGAAGCCAGGCTTTAAGTAAAACTCGTTTGAAGTTATGGTGCTGCATGTAACATTATCTAGAGAAACATGTGATGGTTATAAATCCCCTGTGATGTTTGTACTGGCTACTGTATACAGGCCACCAGAGCACCGCACATTAAAGAGTTTGTTGATTTTTTTTAGTTAGTAATGGCTGTAGATAAAGTCTTAATTGTTGATTTTAATATCCTTGTTGATAAAGAAAAAGATACGTTCGGATCTCCTTTCTTAGATATTCTGAACTCTATTGGCGTTAGACAACACATATCAGGACCTACTTATTGTCAAAATCATACTCTACATTTACTTCTGTCACATGGAATTGATGTTAATGGTGTTGAAATTCACGTCAAATAGCGGAGAAAAAAAGCAGAAACCATACACTCTCTCTTCTCTAGCATTTTAAATACAGTTCCTCCTTTGCGCTTAAGAAAGCTAAAAGAAAACTAATATATAATTAGCACACTTGCACCCTAAAGAGAACAGCCCCGTAAAATGGAGTGTAGCTGGAGGAAAACAAAGCTTGAAGTGTTTTGTTTAGCTTGGCTGTAAAATATGCTAACCTACAGAAAAGCATTAAAAAGGGCTAGATCTGATAAATTGTTGTCTCTATTAGAAGAAAACAAACATAACCTTTGGAATCTTTTCAATACAGTGACTAAATTAACGAATCAACGCATCAACAGGAACTGACTTTCCACAAGACCCCAGCAGTAATGAATTCATGCAATATTTTACTTCCAAAATAAATATTATTAGCGATAAAACAGAAACTGTGCAGCCGTCAGCTACAGTAACGCATCAGATGTAGATCCCTGAAAAAAAAATTCCACTCATTCTCCACCATGGGAGAGGAAGAATTGTATAAACTTGTTAAATCATCTAAATCAACATGTATGTTAGACCCTGTTCCATCTAAACCATTAAATGAGCTGCTTCCAGACATCATAGATCCTTTTTTGACTATTATTAATTCATCATTGTCATTAGGATATATCCCCAAAGCCTTCAAACTGGCTGTTTTTAAGCCTCTCTTAAAAAAACGCAACTTGACCCTTAAGATTTAATTACAGACCTATCTCGAATCTCCTACTATATACTAATACTAGAAAAGGTAATATCCTCACAATTATATTCCTTCTTAGAGAAAAATGGTATCTGTGAGGATTTCCAGTCAGGATTTAGACCACACCATAGTACTGCGACTGCTCTAATTACAAATGACCTGCTTCTATCATCTGATCATGGCTGTATCTCACTATTAGTGCTATTGGATCTCAGTGCTGCGTTCGACACTATCAACCACAACAATCTCTTGAATAGATTAGAAAACTCCATTGTCATACTTATCTGACCACTATCTATTCATGCTGGTTATAGGCAGCATTTTTTTTCAGGGTGCCGTGTAATGACGACATGCTTAAAGACTTGTTCCTCTGGCTGTCTTAACAAAGCCATTTGTTAATGGATGCCGATAGGGTGGTGTGATTGTAGCCTCCTCGACCCACAGCACAAGATGGACATCTTTCCTGAGCCTCCCTCACAGTCAAAGATGGTCCCAGACTCACCATCACAACCCGCCATTTCTGCATTTCAGTTTTTAGCAGTGAATGAGGACGTATCATTTCAATCACAACTGCAATATGGAGTAGCACAAGGCTCAGTACTAGGGCCGTTACTTTTTATGCTTTACATGTTACCCTTGGGAGATATTATCAGGAAACATAGTGTTACCTAGAATATCAAAATCTGCTGTGGGTGGCAGATCTTTTTTCTATTTAGCACGCAAACTCTAGAACAATTTACCATATACTGTTCGGGAGGCAGGCACACTCTGTCAGTTTAAATCTAGATTAAAGATGCATCTCTTTACTCTGATTTACACTAAACACATTAAAACACATTTATTAATCAAATCAGGTTAAAGGATTGCTAGGCTACACCCCAGCCGCAACACAAGAAGGCTGCAAAATCAGAACAACTTCACCAGATGATGTCGCCCTGCCACAGTCTAAGCCCAAGATGGCACCCCTTTCAGAGCCCCAACACAGGCCGGATGCCACCCCTGAACCGCTGCTCAAAAGGGTTGCCACCCTAGAACCGATGGTGACTGTTTCTGAATGGCTGCCACAGAGGGCTGCCGACCCTCAAGAGGTTCCAGGACCACTAGGGGTCATGGCAAGAGCCAAGGTCCCTCTAGTGGTTCTGTCGGGGGCTGCATTGAACCCAGAGGTGTCGGTTAATGTTGCAGTTTTCTCTGAGGTTCCACCAGTGGATGCACAACATCTGGTGATGTTGGTTACGAGTGTAGATTCACCAGATGTTCCGCTGGTGGCTGCACAACCTCCCGGCCCATCAGAACTGAAATGTTTATTTGTTTACCATGTAATTGCAGCCTGCCCTGATTCTCTGCCTGTGGACCTCAACCTTTTTTTGGATTTTGCTCAGTCTACATTGCTTTGTTTGCCGTTGTTTGACCCTGCCTGCTGACTATAAATAAAAAACTGCATATGGTTTTGCATAACTGCATGGGGTTGTTACAAGTTATCTGCCAAATTAATTTCAGGCTTGGTCAGATATTTTTCCAGGAGTAAATTAATTCATTTGCAATTTAAGGACCCCCCCCACTGTAGCACATTTGAATATGTCACTATTTTTCCAGACAGAGTTCAGTTTATTGTCTGTAAACTGCAGGACTGCATAACTGTACCTTAGGCTGCTGCTTAGCAACACACCCATTAGTAGATGCTGAAATTAGATCTGAGACATAGTTGAGAGGGTATTTTGTCTTCTGTTAATATTGCTGCTGCTTATGTGTTCTGAATGTAAATGTGTTAAATTTTGGTTTTGTTTTTTCTTTTCTTTTCTGTCTGTCTCTCAGGCGTATGATGGCATATGATCGACGTTTAGAGCCACGCGTGGGTGAACGTGTACCGTATGTTATTGTGTACGGGATTCCAGGAGTGCCGCTCATACAGCTGGTTAGACGTCCTGTGGAAGTACTGCAGGACCCCAGTCTGCGCCTCAATGCAACCTACTACATCACCAAGCAGATCTTACCCCCACTCGCACGAATTTTCAATCTGATTGGAGTAGATGTGTTCGGCTGGTACCACGAGTTGCCAAGGGTTAGTTATTTGACATTTTTTCCTTTATGCAAAATGGAAATCTACAACTAGTCCTTGTTACTTTGATTTGTTAGCATATCCATTAAAAAGGAGATTTAAAGGCTCAGTTATCTTCCTAACAGAAAAAAATAAACAAACACAAAACAGAGAGGTACAGAACTATTAATGTTTAAGATTAAAAAAATATGCAGCTGTACTTATTTTTCTATGAAATTGCAGAGGTTTATTTTTCGTTTACCATGTGTAAAGTTTAATTTTTTGCATTTTGAAAAAATATTTCTGTGTTTTGTTTGTTTAACTTTTCTTTTGGGATGATAAAGGAGCCTTTACATCTTTCAGATGATCTCACAAAAACATATGCCTGGCAACTACCAAATATACTACTTACTAAACTATTTGACTTAATCATAAATTACAACAGGAACATGTGTTAATAAAGTATTTATTTACACACTGAGCAACTATTATCGTGTGTCTAAATAATATTTATTAATGTACATTTAAATAATTTATGAATAATTTACTTAGACTTTATACATGATCTTATTAAACACTGACAACTCCTAAATAACTGGTTTGCAAATAACGTAATAATTTAGAAATTATAAACTGATCATTAATAGAATATGAAAATGCAATTATTAAACATTATATATATGCTCAAAAACAAGGCATTTATAGTTGCACCTTGCCGCTATACTGCTTACCGATGCATATTAATGTTAGAACAATGGTTTATAAAGGGTGAATTGAATATTTACTAATGCTTAACTAATAATTCATAGTGTGCTGTTATTGTAAAGTGTTATCAAAAATTAAAAATGTCCTAGTTTCATATGCAGAGACAACTGTAAGGAAACCAGTAATTGAGTGAATTTTGCATTCACCAAATCCCCTTCCTGGTGTCATGTCTGTGCCCTGTTGATTTAAAGAAAATAATAATAATTACTGATTTTCTCAAATACTGCAGTTTGTTGAGGGCAAACAGAGCACCACATCAAACAAATAGCATTTGTTTAAGCTTTTATTGCTGTGTAGGGCTTGTAAAAGTGTTCTAACTAATAGATTGCAGAGCAGAACCACAGTATTTATTCAGTTAATTTGTTAGTATGAAATTCAGTCATATAGTGGCATATACAAATTGGAGAAGGCATTTTAACATTCAAAAAATGGTGTGCTTTACCTTCTAAAAAGCACAGTTAAATATTATATTTTTCACTGCATAGGTACAGAAGACATGGAGCTCTTTGAATGGAGGTGGGGAGGAGGGCACTAGAAAAGGTACCATCTCTCAGTACTTTACAACGCTGCATTGCCCGGTTTGTGATGAGCTGACACAGCTAGGAGTGTGTGAAGGTTGTCGGGCTGATCCACAACGTGTTGCTGTCCACCTACACCAAGACTTGCGACTTTGGGAAAGCCAGCAAGACCAGCTTCTAAAGGTAAGAGGTCATGTTGTCTTAGTCTTATAAGGCCATAAAATGCCATAGTTTGTTCAATGATCATTTCATTGCATCATTCCAATACATTCTTAGTAGCAACCTGTGTATGTGTTGCTTCAAGACAGCACATATAAATTTGTGTTATTCTTTCTTTTATATAAATTTAGTCATACATTAATTTAGACTGATTTATCATATAATTTTTTTATTATTAATAATTGTATTAAATTTGATCATATAATCATTTATAATTATGCAATTAAACAGATTTCATTCTTTCTTAGTTCATTAAATTATATTTAATTTTTGAATTTTTTCTAATGTCTGAGCATTGAAACATACAAATGAGATCATTTAATACGTTTAATGTCAATACTCTAATGTCTATTAATCACTTGGCAAATTTTGTAAATCATTATTACTTTTTCTTCAAGGGACTGTTCTTCGTGCATTGATCATTCTGTTATCTTATTGTTGATGATTTTACATGATTCAGGATAGTTAAATTATTTGAAGCTCATCCTGGAGTTTCTGTCAAGATTGCAAACCCTGGGGTGTGTTTCCCAATACAATCATTAGCTAACATCTAGGTTACATACGTAACCCACGTTCCCTGAAGGAGGGAACGGAGACATTACATATGGGAACTCGCCAGAGAGACCAGATTGCCTTTGAGCTTTAAACAAAAGGCCAATTAATATTGGCGCGCATTTGATTGCGCTCAGGTGCACCTCATCACTGCGTGCTTATAAGAGGGCACGAGTAGAATGCACATGCAGGTTTTCACTGAAGAGCCGAGCCGGCGTCAGTGCGACCTCAGAGTCGTGGCAGGTGAAAGTGTAACATCTCTGTTCCCTCCTTCAGGGAACGTGGGTTACGTTCATAACCTAAACGTTACCCTTTCAGTCTAATCACTTTGACGTTACATATGGGAACACCAATGGAACAGGCCATGACTCTAAAGCCGCGTTACACGGAGACCCCCCGCCGACAGGCGAGATCTACTTTTCAAGTTCATCAGAGGCTGAAGCAGGTGGTTGAATAGCACAAGTTTTTCCATGTGGAAAAAAACAAATACAATATATAGATAGAATTATGAATATAATTGGAGGGAAACACAGCCTTCTGGTTGACTATTGAAATTTTTTGCCACACCTCTGGTGAAGGAGTCCAGAGGAAGCACAGCCGGAACTACTCCTCTCTAGTCCGACTGTGGGGCAAGGAGGACCTAGGATACGCACATTTAAGGGAACACACAGATATTTAAGCGCGGGTCCCGTGGGAGAGGCGCAGCAAGCCAGCACCAGTCAGTCTCCTCGCGTCCTTACGGAGGACAGCAGGTGAGCGAGAAGACACAACCTCTACGCAGAGGTCGTAAAACCTGGCGAAGGTGTTGGGTGTCGCCCAGCCCACAGCCTGCATGGGACGAGGCGACACTCCCTGTTGAGTGAGCTCTCAGTTCTAATGGGCAAGGCTCTCCCTGGTATAAATAGGCCAGGGAGATGGCTTCTACCACCCAGTGAGCCAACCTCTATTTGGTAACAGCATTCCCTTTCTGCTGTCCACCATAGCAAATAAAGAGCTGCTGAGAGCGTCTGAAGCTCTGAGTGCGGTCAGTGTAGAGGAGCAGCGTGTGTAACCCGACGCGCACCCCTAAGGAATCGAACGATGAGTTGGTGCTTCCCGAGGGACGTGCCCTCCACTGCGTTGTGATATGCGGCTATGGCAGCGACATACACCTTAAGAGTTGAAGGGGACAGTCTGTGCTCCAACTTCTCTTGCAGGAAGGAAAGCACAATTGCGATCGTGCATCTCTGTGGGTTCTCTCCGCGAGAGGAACACCAGTCGACGAACAGACTCCATCTCTGAGCGTAAGCCTGCCTTGTAGAGGAAGCTCGCGCTTGAGAAATGGTATCTACGACAGTGCTGGGGAGGCTGGAGAAGTCTGCCACGTCCCGTCCAGGAACCAGACGTGCAGGTTCCATAGATCGGGACGCGGGTGCCAAATGGAATGAGAGATCTGCAAACCGTATCTGGGAGGGCCAGTAAGGCGCTAGCAGCAGGACTTGTTCCTTGTCTTCCCTGATCTTGCACAGGGTCTGTGCAAGGAGGCTCACTGGGGGAAAGGCGTACTTGAGCCCCGGAGGCCAGCTGCA
>JAUMHI010000065.1:1981502-1994149 GCA_032359435.1 Enteromius unitaeniatus
AATTTGTACAAGACAGGGAACAAGATTGAAGTGAAGGTAGATGTGCCAAGTGCCAGGTACATTAGCAAAGGCTGATTCTGCACCTGCCCCAGTAAGAAGCCCAAGAGAGCTGGCAGAACCATTTCTCCAAGAGCTGCACCCACCACAAACACTGCCGCTGACCGTCCTGTCACAGTCGTGTACTGCTCAACCCACGAAATTCCACTAGGAAAAGTGGTAGACATAGAGACACCATATATGGCAGTGCACGCCCAGAGCATAGGGGAAATTTGGCTAAAAAGACAAAGCATGAGCGCAGAAAATGTGGTGCCCACTAGACTCAGTAGGATCAGGATGCCTGGGTGTAGACAAGCAGCAAAGAATATGGCCAGACCACGACCAACTGCGAACGTTCCCCAGAAGAGTGAATTTAGTCCTGCTGCCTGAACCGGGTCCATTTTAACAAAGTCCTTGCCATAGGTAAATATAAAGGAACCATAAGCCACCTCACTTCCAACATAGAAAAAAAAGAACAAGGACAGCAGGAATATGAGTATGTTATGGTGTTTGGAGAACAGCTGCTTTCCTGTAGCTGTTTTTGCCCTATTCAAGTTGGGGAAACTGCATGCGTACAAGAAAAAAAAGATGAGTGACACCAATAAAACAAAAGCACCAATCACAATGTAGGCCCACATGGATGTTAAAGTGGTACTCTTTAGATGGGAAGATATGAGGAAAGTATTGAAGGTCTTGGACATATGACTAGACATGTAAGTGGAGACATTATTGAAACTGTGGCCAAAGAGCAGCTTGGCTATGATTGGAGATGCAAAGGCTCCGGCAGCAAAGCTAAAGTGCAGAGCCTGCAGGTGAGGTCCAGCTTGTTCTCCCCATGTATTCAGTATGAGAACATTACCACCTGTTGACAAACAGAAACGCAATTACAGTGTCATCTATCACTGTTTTATATATATATATATATATATTTTTTTTTTTTTTAATTACAACACCTTGTCTACACCTGGCACTTATCTTACCTGTATCTAAAACTCCCATTGACACTCCCACACCAGACATCAAAACAGTGAGCAGCCAAGCCTTGTTACAGAAAGGAGTACCAGACATCCCAAATGCTGTGATTAACAATGAAATGCCTGCAGATATAAATCAACTGTGTGTAATGAATCACTGATCATACTTTATATCACCACACATGTATCCAAACAAAAAACAAAAGCATGCATATACAAAACAGAGGTGACAACATACTCCAATGTACTAACAAATGTCCTGTAACTGCCATGACTTTTGAAGTTTCTAAAACACAGCAGCTAAATAAATCTACAAATCTGCGGGGTCCTAACACAAAGCATAAACCATGAGACATGGCTCCTCTGATAATAGTCATTAAATTCATACAAGATAGCTTCTACAAGAGTAACAGGGATGTTTTACTGGGAAATCTGTTTCCCTTCTGTTTATTTGGCCCTTTCTGTGCTTTTTCGTTCTCTTTTTGATTAATTAAAATAAATAGTTTACCCCAAAATCAAGGTTAATCAGCTAATCAAGTGATTCTCCAAACCTACAACCTTTGCATTGTGAGTCCATATGGTTAACTGTTAGACCGACCAACTATAATCAGTTATAACACACTTTCATAAATAAATGATTTACAAAAGTTAAATATTAAATGGCTCTTTCAATTAACACAAAGTCCTTTTCTCTATGGAGTCTCTGGGTCTTACCCAAAAGCAGATGGGGATTCACACAGTCAAACAGGATCCCTCCTAACAGGGAACCTCCAATATATCCTGACGAACGACCCACAAATATATAGGATAAATTACTGATGTTCTTGTTGACATTGATAGCCAGGTCTTCAAAGGTAGGGCCCAATACAGAGATGGCCATTCCCTATAAATATATCATATAAACAAATATATACGAAAGTTAACGTGCACATTCCAACAGGTGCGCATAAAAAACAGAGGTACAGTCTTAACATTAGATGGTACTAATATATTTATATAGCACAACATGCTACTTCAAGACATTACAAACAATACTCTGATATTATAAATATGGTATTTTAAAAAAGTAATAAAAGGTACTTTTAGTGAATGCGCAGAATATGCTAATTAATCATGACTCCCGATGTGTTGAGACATATCATTTCTATAAATAGATCTATAAAGTTAGTTCTTGACATTTAAATGTAAATAATGTGCTTTAGAAGATATATTTCTTAAATTGTTGTATATTGAACATACTCCACGGCACATATGGTAACCAGGCAGTATCATGTCAAAAAAAATGTCACAGTATTACCCTGAATTTATAGTACCCAGGCCAGAATGAACCGGTCAGCCCTGTTACACCACTGGTAACTTGTCTAGCATCTTCCCTTAAGCAAATAATCCTGTTTCAGTAGGATACAGCAAGGCGACCAGGACATTAACAATAACAGTGATTTTCAACATCCATTTTCAGTTGTCTCGGTTTTTTTTATAGACACAGTACACTACCTACACAGATTAAATAACAAGAAATAGGGTTTTAAGTTGTTGTTTTTTTTTTTTTATTTAGTAACAATCAAACCGAACATGCAGACCTACCAGACCGAGAAACGATGCACAAAGCGCCAGACTGACTAGCCATCGCCAACATGCCCCAGTATAACCAACTACATCAACCTGATCAGTCCCCGGGTTCAGTGCCCCTCTGCCCCCCTTCAGAGCGCTTTTCAGTCCCTTCTTCACGTCTTTACGTTTGTCGAAAAGCGTATCCTCTTCCTGCTCGTCGTGGTCAATGCCCTCTTCCATCTTAGCAAAACGAACGTGTTTTTTCTTCGGCGCCGCTTCAGCGGAGGGCATGGCAGCACGACTGTCGCGCTCTTGTGTACAGAACGCTTTCGTTGGTTTATGGCCGACCTAAAATGACCCACATTTGACCTATTCTTGCCTATCACCGTGTTATATATATATATATATATATATATGTGTGTGTGTGTGTGTGTGTGTATATATATATATATATATATATATATAAACCTGTTAAACCAAACAGAGATTTCGCGTCGATCACAAGTAAAGCAGAGGTATCACGTGATTATAACTGTAAATTGCAGGTACTATTTAGAAAGCTTGATGTTCAAAACTTCCGTATTGTAGGCGCGCATGCGCACAAACCAACAATTCTTCTAAAGTTACAGGCTTGCAAACAGCTTGTGTGCATTGAGTTGAGGAGAGCCATTATATCTGCTAAACAGACTACTCCAGGAAAAGATCTAGTATGCTACATAATGTTGGCAAATATGACAGACAATACATTAGGAATAATACTGAGACTATTTAACAGCATAAGGGATTCTGGGCATCTTCCATTAGTGTGGAAGCATTCAATAATAGTTCCTGTCCTTAAGCCTGTCCTGTCCTTTATGAACACCCTCTTGAACAAGTCAAGGCCATCCGATTTCTTGGGGTATGGTTTGACGAAAAATTTACATGGAAAGTGCACATGAATAAGGTAGGAAACAAGTGTAAAAAAGTTGTTAACATTCTTCACTGTTTATCAGGACAGTCCTGGGGAGCAAGCAGAGCAGCCTTGCTTAATGTATACCGGGCACTTATGAGGTCTGTCTTTGATTATGGCTGCATAGCATATATGTCCTTAACAGAATCCAATATGAAGGTCTTCCGGACACACTACAAGCTCAGGCTCTGAGGATCTGCAGTGGATCTTTTAAAACATCCCCTTTACCAGCAATGCAGGTGGAAATGGGTGAATTGCCACTAAGAATTAGAAGAATCCAACTGATGTTATCATACTGGGTTAACCTTAAAGGGCAACATGATGACCATCCAACTAAAAATATTTTAAATAATTGTTGGGAGCATTACAAGTCCAACTTCAGAAGCTTTGGGTGGATAGGTGATGCTAAAGCAGAGAGTTTAGAGCTGTACAGTCCCCAAAAAGGTGACAGTAAAGAGCATAGTACAGAATTATTTAGAATTACATTTCCCAGACCATGCATACATATTCACTGATGTGTCAAAAGATCTAAAAAATAAAGTGTGCTGGTTCAGCAGTGCACATACCAGCAAATGATGTGAGCATTCTGAAAAGAATAGATGGCAATTCATCTGTATACACTACAGAATTAGTAGCAATCTGGCTGGCCCTGGAATGGATAAAAGAAAACCAAATTCATAATGCAGTTATCATGTCAGATAGTTATTCAGTTTTACAAATCATACAGTCAGGTAAATCATTCAGGGGTGACCTCCTCAATGAAGTATACAGTACACTATTCCATCTAGAATTAGGAGGAATAATAATTCACTTTCTTTGGGTACCGGCACATGCTGGTGTTGAGGGTAATGAACAGGTTAACAAATTAGCCAAACAGATGCTCAAACATAAAGAAATAGATCTGCAAATCCCTCTGAGCAAGGCTGAGGTCAAGATTCTTATAAAGAATCATGCCAAATCAATCTGGCAAAAATACTGGGATGATAATGGAAAAGGTAGACATCTATATAGCATCCAAAAACAGGTGGACAAAGGAAGAATGGAAGGTAGGAGTAGGAAAGATGAGGGCATGATAAACCGATTAAGAATTGGTCATACAGGGCTTAACCATACACTCAATATAATAGGTAAACATTTGAACATTTGTGACTACTGTAATCAGCCAGAAACAGTAGAGCATGTTTTATTTCACTGCGGACAGTATGAGGAAGAAAGAAAAAAACCCTTTTCAGTCATTAAACACAGTGAAACATAGCAATTTTAGTCTTTCTGGCATCTTGGGTAAGACATCTAGTCACGTATACCATTTTGTTCTCAGGTTTCTCAAAATGACTGGCCTAGCCCAGAGGGTTTACTTAGTTTTTTTTTTTTTGTTCATTTAGTCCAATATCAACCGGTTCCACACTCCAGTCCAGTTGGTGGCGGTAATGCTCCTACTTAAGTTGGTTGCCAAACCGCCATAAAACCCTAAAGAAGAAGAAGAAGAAGGTTAAGCCCGCCTCCCAGAAGGCGGGTAGTAAGGTAGCTTGGCCAGACTAAGCTCCTATGAGCTTTATAGTTCTTACAGCTTTATTGTACATTTCCATTAGGCTTAAATACATTTTCTTTAACCCAGTTACACAAGACAATGTGTAATTCATATACAGTTATAACACCTGTTGGGGGAAAAAACTAAACAAACAAAACAAAATCCCCTCATATTAGCATGGTATGTTGGCTTATACTTTTACAGACTCTGTATACAAAAGACGCAAACATTCATATGCTCAGGAAGCCAAAAAAGATGTAAACATTTGTAAACAGGATGACCGGTATTAATTGTCTTTTTGTCTTGTTGGAAATATGTAAATATTTCATGTAGTTTTAGGAAAGGCAGTACTACATAAAATTGTAGATCTGTTATATTTGTACAAATTCTGCAACATATTTGTAAAGGTTTATATACATTGAAACAAATGTGGTACACAAACCAAATAGTCATTATAGGAACCTAATTGCTTTTTATGCAGGAAAGCCTAGTTAAGGATCACACTCAGAAGTGGTAAACATGTCTAATAGCCCTGTGTCTACAGTACGGTTTGAGATAGCACTGCAGGTGAGAGTGTTGTGCTCAGATCACATGAACAAAAACTGTATTTATTGCAACATGCTATTGGTGGGGTGACTTTGATATCCCATCAATCACAGCCTGGCCCCTCACTATAATAGCTCCCTAAGCTCATTGCATTGTTATAAATACTTGGCCAGACCAACCAGGCAATGCAATTACTGTGTTTAAGAGAGCCTATGGACAAGTAACAAATGCCCTTAGAACATAATTGCATTGCTAGGGGTTGCTTTCTGGTCAGGTCTGAAATTATACTTCTTTGGATCGATTTAATTCAAACAGGAATCATTTGAATTAAGGTTGTGAGACTAGGAGACGGTTGCAGATAAAACAGATAAAAGATTCATTCATTTACTCTGTTTTGACTGTTGTTGTAGCTGACAGCAATGAATTTTACTTCTTTTGTTACTACTGTTAACCTTTTGACTATCATGTACAATACCATGACCAGACTGCTGCCGTACCGAAAAAGTGAAATAACCCTCTAATTTATTGTAAACGCATGTTTTTTCTCCTGCCAGGAAAAATTATTGTGGGTTTTATTATTTATTATCTGGTGTACGTGTGTGTGCAGTTCATGTATACAGGTTCTTGCCTCTTTTTATCTCTCTGCTAAGTCAAATATTACAAATTTAGGAGTTGCTTGATACTTGATTCTTCTCTCGGTCTTGACTCACATGTAAAGTCTTTATCTCACTCCTGCTTTTTTCATTTAAGGAACATCTCTAAACTCCGACATAGGGTTTCTCCTGTTGAATTAGAAACAATTGTGCATGCATTTGTGTCGTCACGTTTAGACTATTGTAATGCTTTGTTTACCAGCTTGGACAAATCATCTCTTTCTCACCTTCAAGCCATACAAAATGCAGCAGCCAGGCTACTAACACGTTCTAGTAAGCGTGCTCACATTACTCCCATTTTATATTCTTTACACTGGCTTCCAATTGATTTTAGAATTGATTTTAAAATTCTTGTTTTAACATACAGAGCACTAAATGGCCAAGCCCCAGATTATTTGTCCAAGCTTTTTATAAAACACACTACTGCTTGTTGTCTTCACTCACAGGCTCAGAGTTGTTGGTTGTTAGGGTTAGGGTTAGGGTTACGACTGAAGACGAAAGGCCACAGAGCCTTTCAAGCTGTGGCATCAAGGCTGTGGAACAGTTTACCACTACATTTACGTTTGGTTGACTCTGTGAAATCTTTTAAAAAGCAGTTAAAAAGTTTTTTGTTTAAACAGGCCTTCTGTGAATTGTCATCATTTTAAATTGCTCTACACTGGCATTGTTTGTATTATTTAATGTTTTACTTTTATCTTTGAGTACAGCGCTTTGTGACTGTCTGTCTATGAAAAGCACTTAACAAATAAACTTTACTTACTTACTTATGTATACCCTAAGTCACCCATAATGACAAGATATGCAAGATCTTTGTCCTTTGGGGAGAGCTTTTGGTCCACATGAGGAAAGTTTTGTGTGACGATTAGGGTATAGAAAATATAGTTAGTGCAGTATAAAAACCATTACATCAATGGAATCTCCCCGTAAAACACAGAAACCCTGTAAGTGAGTGTGAGTGTGTGTGTGTGTGTGTGTGTGATAGAGAGAGAGAGATGAGAGAGTTTGTGTTTTGTACTTATGACTATACATAGTTTAAAATTATATCACAAAAAACCTTAAGATTTAAGATTAAGAAAGACAAATCTGTCTTTATTTATAGAAAGTGAACTAAAATAACCATTGTCTAACATTTTTTCTTAAGCAATTTTGATAGATCATTTAGCTTTTGTTTATGGTTATTGTTTATATTAAAATTGTAATTGGTGTAAAGTATAATTTTTTAAGTATTGCTCATTCATTTTATATTTCCTCTGCAATTAGCCTAAAATCTATTTTTTCTATTAAACCAGTTGTTTTTCATGGCATGTCTATGGTGGCCGAGAGAGCTCAATGCGCTGCAACTTAAAAAACACATGCAAACAGAAAAAAACAAAACACATTAAGAAAACATCTTTATCAGTTTGACAACACAGGCGCTACAAATTCCGGCAACGCAACCAAACACAGAAATGCACTGCAAACACAGAAAAGCGCTGCAAATAGCACGGACCACAACGGAAATGTTTCAGGGGGACCTCAAAAAATGACAAACCCATCTGAGAGTAACTCTAGCTAACATAGCATTAAAATAATGTTTTACAGTTAAGTGTGTAACTTGTCAGAATAGTCTAATAATATCCAAAAGAATGTATGATCAGGTTGTTAAAATAAAAAATAAAAAACTCACCTTTTAGTTCAGCGACAGCACCTCTGCTCTGACCAAAAGCCACTGAACAAACAATCAGGTCCCAGATGGGTTCGTATTCATCACTTTTTGACGTCCCCCTGAAACATTTTCGTTGTGGTCCGTGCTGTTTGCAGCGCATTTCTGTGTTTGATTGTTGTGAGAATTTGCAGTTTGCATGTGTTTTTTTCTGTTTGCATGTGTTTTCTTCTGTTTGCCTGTGTTTTCTGAAGTTGCTCTCTCGGCCCCTGTACATGTCTGTACAGGAGTAGAAGACTGAGGTTATTGAAAACAAAGAAAAAATTCTACAGCCGTATTCTTTCTGGTAATCCCACAAAACCATAATGCTCTGGAACATGTGAATAAATGAAGGCTCAATGTGACCCCAAAACAGTCAAAGCAGTCTTTCCAAAATAAATCTATGTGTCAAAACTTTGTGTCATGACCCTAAATGAGAAAATCTTTACAAATCTTGAAGAAGAAATAGAGTATTGTACCAGTGTTTCAAGCTGTTCAATAATTAGGCAAATAATCTAACACTCACAATATTATATTTTGCATTATCTGTGCTTTCAGAAATCCTCCACCCCCCTAGCTCCACCTGTCTACTTTAGCTCCAGGTATTTAATGCATGCTATTTGTTCAGCAGCAGCATGTATGTGGATTCACTGGCAATAGTGAGTCTCTGTACTTACTCTGCAGCAGCATAGCAAATCTACTCCAGCAAGGCCAAATAACATTGTTATTTTCACTACCATTACCATATAGAATATTTCAGATATGTTTGATATCTTTAAAAACATTCATTTCAAAATTATGTCACAATCCCTTTAAGAAATGGTTGTTTTTTTTGCTTCATGAATGTATTTCAGAGAGACACATTGCATGAGCAGCAGGGTTCTGGCCTCCCTCTTGAGGATTGGCAGCATTAGTGGAGAAGGGTTCTGACCCCTGGCTGAAAGAACGAGGGCACCACCTAACAGACGCACTTCAGGTGTTGGGAAACCCAGGGAGCTGAAGCAGCAGATGGGGAGGACATGACCTGAGACTGCTGGGACAGCTGGAAGCCTCACACCCCCTCTAGCCCACACACCTGTTATTTATTATGTTCGATGCATCACACTTGCCCTAAGGCCCACCTTAACACAGGCCTGAGCATCACTGAGACGCACCGTGAGCAAGCAGGGCATAGAATATTGCTGGAATAAAAGAATGATAAACAGCTATTGTTTGGGCTCTTGACACGGCTCATATTGACTAAAATGGTGCATTCATATGTGTATACGATACAGTGAATATGAATATGCCATTTAACATACAGCATGTATTTACATAGAACAATAGGACAGCAAAAGAAATTAGAAAATGAGATGAGTTACCGACTACCATACTGTATATGCATACCGACTGTATCATATACAATGCTCGGATGCGGTTGTCCTTAATTGCTTGGACTGGAGAGGGGAGTCACAGAAAAAAAGATGATTAGGAACACAAACAGCGCTAACAAATGCCACAGTAAACAAGCTTTCAGAGTTCAGAAAGTGGCTGAGGGAGCGTTAAATGAACCTCAGATTTCCCAGTGCTCTTCTACACCCTCCTCATAGTGATCCTCTGTCTCCATTCTTAGAACAGGTTATCAGAAAACTGAAATGGACACTGCTGCCTTCCAAGTGTAACAGCTTTTTATGTGATGATTGAATGTGAAAATACTCAAAAACGGGCTGGTAATGAAGTGACTGTGCAATGTAAACACTACTCCGGAGAGAAAGAGGTCATGCAACATCTGGGGCCTGTTTCAGTAAGGAGGTTCAACCAACTCGGAGTTTAAACTTGCACTCTGAGTGGACTTACCAAGAGATTAAAAATCTAACTGTAATTTTCATGTAGGTGCATTCCTGCAGGTATTAAAAGAACATCCCCAATACAGAAAGCTTTCATTCTCGTAACTTTGTACATTGTGTGACTGAAATGTGGGCATTTGAATGACTAAGGCTAAGGCGAGAAATACCGCTTCATCTTTAAAAAAGTGGAGGAGACCGACAGAAACTCAGAGTTTAGAGAATAAAACCTGCTCCTGACCAGGTTAGGTTCATAGAGTAAGTTACCACGATAACTGACTCTGAGTAAAAGTTACCTCTTTTTCAGAAACAGGCTTGACGTTGTGCGGGTCCAGTACATTTACGAGTGGGTCTCTGCCATGAGGAGGACATTTGGCTACTGGTGTGGTGTTAGGGCGTCCGTGGTTCACAAGACATGAACCCATTCTCTCCTGGGGCTCAGGGGAGATCCTAAAGTGGGGTTCGCATTGCTGGCCCTAATGTTACCATAGTTTACCTCTTTGTGCTCCTCAAGTATGTGCCACTACTATTGAAAGTCCTATTGAAAAACAATCTGTTGTTATTCCACCAGATTATCGTTTTCAAGATGTGTTTTGCCCCAGGAGAGCCGCTCGTCTGCCACCACATCTCCCATGGGACTGTGCGATCGATTTGAGTCCAGAGAGTCAAACTATGGAGGATTACATCAAAGAGGCACTCGACTACAGAGCTCTCAACAAAGTAACTGTACCTTTTAATCCTCTTTATCCTCTACCTCTTGTCTCTGCAGCCCTGGAGAAATTAAGAGGAGCCAAGATCTTTACGAAAGCTGGATCTGCATAGTGCTTAAAATTTGGTGCAGATTCGACAAGGTGATGAAAGGAAAACTGCCTTTATTAATCCCACTGGGCACTATGAATACTTAGTGATGCCATATGGACTTGTTAACGCACCATCCATATTTCAAGACTTCAAGCATGAAGTTTTCAGTGAGTACCTGCACAAATTTCTGGTCATTTACATTGATGACATTTTGATTTACTCCTCCAGTCTCCAGAAACAACGTCAACACGTAAAGCTAGTACTCACCAAGCTCCGGGAAAATCAATTGTTCTTAAAAGCAGAGAAAGGTTCATTTCACCTACCCTCCACACAGTTCCTAGCTTACAATATTGATCAGTCTGGGGTCAGCATGGATCTGGGAAAAATAGAGGCTATTACCAACTGGTCAGTCTCCAATTCCATCAAGGAACTGCAAAGGTTTTTGGGATTCTATAACTTTTATTGTAGATTCATTGATAATTATAGCAGTCTTGCCAGCCCCCTCACCTCACTACTCAAGGGTAAACCAAAGACTCTCACTTAGAACCCTGAAGCCTCTCAGGCTTTTCAAAAACTGAAGTCTGCTTTTACCTCAGCACTTATTTTAACCCATCCAGACCCTGAAAAGCCCTTCATGGTCGAGGTGGATGCTTCCACGACTGGAGTCGGAGCAGTCCTCTCCCAGCAGCAAGGGAATCCACCACAGCTAAAACCATGTGCCTACTTCTCCAAGAAATTAAGCCCGATGAAGCGCAACTATGACATCGGGAATAGAGAACTTCTGGTGATCAAGTTGGCTCTCGAAGAGTGGATGCATTGGTTGGAGGGGTCAAAACATCCATTTCAGGTACTCACCGATCATAAGAATTTACAGCACTTACATGAAGCTAAAAGACTCCACGACAAGCTCTCTTCTTTACAAGCTCTCTTCTTTACCGCCGCTGATCCTGCTCCAGCTTCTCCGCCGGGCTATCCTCGCATACTGTGATTTGTTCCTGAGGAAGAATGCATACCCCTCATCTACACTTCACACACGTCACTGAGGCACTATGCATCCAGGAACCAACAGAACCCTCTCACTCCTAAAAGAGCAGTTTTGGTAGCCCTGGATAGAGTAAGGTGTGCAAAGGTATGTGAGAGGATGTAGGGAATGTGCGATGTCGAAGACCCCTAAACACCTGCCATCTCGAAAACTTCTGCCACTTCCCACACCTAACCACCCCTGATCACAACTAGGGGTCGACTTCATCACAGACCTGCCCACCTCTGGAGGAAACACTTGTGTGCTTGTAATTGTGGACCGATTATCCAAATTCTGCCGTCTCATCCCTCTGAAAGTCTGACTACAACTGATCCCTCTACAACTCCCACCTCACTACAGAATCCATCCAACATTTCATGTTTCTCTACTCTCATGTTACTCTACCATGTTACAACCCTCTTCTTGTCCCCACAGAGCCTGGTGAAGAAAAACCCCCTCCTCCCATGGTTACATCCACACCAGGCTCCACCCTTACCTCCTCACAAAGATCACTATCATCTGAGTACTAATCTGCCACAACCATCATCGCCACCTGACTTCACTCTACACCACATATAAACCACACACTTCAGTTCAGTATTTGTCCAAGCTCGTATTCCGAAAGTGGTCTCTAGCTACTCATTGCTATTGCTGTATACTTACCTGATCTCTTATCAGTGTTGCCAACTTAGCAACTTTGTCTCTATATTTAGGACTATTCAGACTCCCTTGGCAACATTTTTCCCTAAAAGCAACTAGCGACAAATCTAGAGACTTCTTGGACAAACCTCAGCGAGTCTCCGGTACTGCCGCACTAGCGCGAGCCCTTGTTCTCCCAGCGTGCAGACACCTCTCTCTGTGTCTGTTCTGTTCAGCGAGCGGCTGAGAGGAGCGGGGCATTCAGTTAAAATAGATATTATGTTGCTTCTAACTCTATTTTACATTCAAATAGAGCCAAAAACACAGCATATCCATTGTCTATATCTTATGTGTACTTGGTTTCATTGTTATGAATTATAAATATAATTATATAATTATAAACAATTATAAATAAGGATTTTAATCTAGATTAACATCTTGTAAG
>JAUMHI010000065.1:1994249-2014676 GCA_032359435.1 Enteromius unitaeniatus
CATCAAAACTATTATCTGTGATCATTTCATTCACAATAACTGCTTTCGGTGCAAGTGATCTAATGTTTAGGAGTCCACGCTTTAAAAATGATTTCTGTTCATCCATTTTTTTTTTCCGGTTTAATTATGATCAGATTTTTTCTAGATCCTGCATTAAATGTATTTTTTGATCTCACTATTCGGGGTCTTTATACACTGTGCAAGTACTATCGTCTAAGCGTTCAGAACACAAGGCATCGTAGCAATTATTAGAGAATGTACTTACTAGTCAAATTGAGCGTAGCGTCCTGGAGATGTTGTCCGACAGCAGTTCCGCTCCGACTCTGCTGGGGTGCAGCACGGAAAAGCCTAGGACGTTCCCAGAAATATTCCATTGATTAACAATGAGCAGTTTCTGTTCTTTACACCATGGCAGTAACCATTCATTTAGAGCAAGAAGTCTACCGAACCTTTTGTGCCCATGTCAATACGTGGAAAGTGGTCCTGACACGATGATCCTGGTTGCGGGCGATGTGCAGCAAACCAGGGACGGATTATGGGTGGTGCGGGCCCCTGGGCAAAACATTTGCGTTGGCCCCTGGGAATGGGCAAAGTTGGCATCGGCCCGTGGGCAGCACCTTCAGACAATGTTCCCGCAACATTTGCGTCGGCCCCTGGGAAACACCTTCGGACAACGTTCGCTCAGGTCGCTCAAGGGGCCCCTGGGCAGCAGCCCCACTGACCCACTCTGTAATCCGTGCCTGCAGCAAACGTTCTCGATCAGGCTGCTTTCCACTCTCTTATCTCGGCCTGTCTCTCCAGCAGCTCCCGAACCTCACCTGCCATTAAAGCAAGTAACTGTGAGTATTAATGATGAAAATGAAGATTAGGCAATATGGTAAATATATATTCGTATTGTATAAGAGTTAAAGTTTGGAAAAAAACTGGTCAACCAGAGGCCGTGTTTTTAATAGATGTTGTGAGAGGCTTCACTACACTGAATAAACTGCTTATATTTGAAAAATGTCCTATAGCTAACTACAAAACCAAGATACAAATAATAAACGTCATATTGCATTACATAAAAGTCACTATGTCCGACCTGACAGCTGTCTCTTTAATCCTCCCCCGACTGCAAGGGTGTGCATTTCGACACACCTGATTACTAGCTTCATGGTACCAACAAACCCAGATTGGAGTGGTTTGGTTTTGTTAACTCAAAACTAATACTATAACACTGAGTTTGTTTAGTCACCATCATGGTACAGGCCCAGGCTCTTTGAATCTTTTAGTCCAGACTGATTGCCAAGCCCAAAATCTGTCAGATCCGTACACTGTATATATTATATAAATATCTGAAATAGAATGTTTGCGATGTCTTCTAATAGTAAACAGTCTGTCATTGCAACTAAATTATCAACCAAGCAGATTTGGAATCGTTTGCCCAGCACTATCACTACCATTTTTGAACAAGAAGCAACGTCACAAACCTTTATACTGTACATCCATAATTTATGTACAAATGTATTAATTGTAAATGAATATGTGCTTACTTTAAATAAATGTATTTGCTTACTGTGAATGAGAAGAATGTGTGGATCACTGTTTTAGCGAAAGACATAATAATATGTGCAAAAATGAAGCAATGTAAATTTTACGTTTATTTGTAACACTGAGTATTGACTTTTCCCTGCAAATTTTTACCTACCATTGAAAATTAGTCTAAAATGTAAAATTTGATATCATACATAACCAGACTAGATATAGAATACCCAAGAAGTGTCACTCAGTATAGTTTTGAATTAGGGAAAATGCAACGCTTGATCAATCACAGGAAGCCCCGCCTTCTGAATAAAATTGCCAAATCAGCATCACCTCATCTTTCATGAGAAGTTCCGGTTGCTATAGAAACAGTGAACATTCTAATACGTGCGCCTAGGACTAGGCATGTTCACTGACTGATCTTGCCTGAGAAATAAGCTTTTTAAAACGCTATTTGAACAAAAGAAACAACATTTATTACACAGTTGTTGTCACATTTTATTGGTGATTTCTAATATGAAATTTAATTGTAATCTTAGTGAACAGTTTTGGAGAATTTAGGAGCTGCACCCGAGAGGCGTTTCAAAGATGGCCGCTGAGTGACATGACTTGTCTCAAAGAGACATAACTAACATTCTTGTGTAGTATAGAAAGCAGTCAACAACAACAAAAAAGTAAAAAATGAAAGAACATCTAAACATTTTGACCAATGTGGCTCACATCATGCAGACATGTTTTCTCTCTCTCTAAAACACTGTTAAACTATATAAATCTCTGCCAAATCTCTAAAACTAGGAACTAGATTAAAATAAATGTTTGTATATTGTAAATGGAAAATTTGCTTACTTTAAATAAATGTATTTGTTACTGAGGACGATCAATAGGAAGATATGTAAGAATGTGTGGTCACTCTCTCTCTAAAACACTATTAACAACAGCAGTAAATACTGTCAAGTAGAAAAAAATTCTGCCAAATCTCTAAAACTAGGAACTAAATTAAAAGAAATGTAGTCAAGATAGACTTTAAGCTGGCTTAAGAAAGCCTTGCCTAAAAGTTAAGTAGTTGGAGTTGCAAGCTCTGTGGACCCATGAACCATTGAAGTTATGAATCATTTAGCAATTAATGTTGTAATGGTACTGGATGATTTGTTCTTTCAAGTGCTTTCAATAAAACATTTGTAAAAGCTAATTTGGAACATGTTTTGGCCATAATTTGTTGTATTTGCACGGTTTTGACCAGCAGGCGTCACTAGCAAGTTTTCTAAAAAGCTTTGAAACAGTGATTCGATTTTGAAAAGGTTAATTTATTCTCTCACTATTTTGCAACTTAGAACACACGCGGTGCCGCATTATTTGAGAGAAGAGAAAAAAAAATATATAAATACAAAAAAAAAAATATATATATATATATATATATATATAGTGGGTGTTTCACTCTTTATTATATTGCAGCCATTTTTATTAAAATAATTTTAATAAAATATTTTTAATAAAGTTATTTTTTCCCTCGTTAATTTACACACAGCACCCCATATTGACAGAAAAACAGAATTGTTGACAATTTTGCAGATTTATTAAAAAAGAAAAACTGAAATCCTAAGTATTAGGATACATACAAGTCCAGTCAGTATAATCAAACACAGCTGGACACAAATAAAGTTGTAGAACCATCTCATGGGAGGATTAGAAAAAAATGAACAGCAAGTTAAATATATGAGTGTCACAGCAGTACTGTGATGATGAATAAAGAATAATGAGTACTTAGGACCATGTGATATTTCAGTTTTTCTTTTTTAATAAATCTGCAAAAAGGTCAACAATTCTGTCTATATTTCTGTCAAAATGGGGTGCTGTTTGTGTACATTAATGAGGAAAAAAGTAACTTAAATGATTTAACAAATGGCTACAATATATTAAAAAGTGAAAAATTTAAGGGGGTCTGAATACTTTCCGTACCCACTGTATATTATTTAAAGAATAAATCTATTTTTAGACATGGTCGATGATAACAGATTCAATAACCGCTTTTCGCAACAGGAAATCTCCACAAAAATCGATCTCGTTTATCTAAAATTAGATGCAACCTATGTGACAGTACACTATGTAAATATATTTAAAATAAAAAAACACCCTAGATGACATTAATGTTTACTTATTCATTTATTTATTGTCATTTGTTATTGTTATTAACGTTATTGTTTTGTCTTTTATATACATAATTAAATCTTTAAAAAGTAAAAATTGCTTTCAATGTTTAATGATGTAAGATTTTTTGTTCGTTGTTTTTTTTCCTCCTCAAGCTTGGTTATTTATTTTTGTATGGTTTATAGGCCTGTCTTATTTTCTGTCGTTGTGGTGGACTGTAGATTTTGTTATATTATTAATAATTAGAATAATTGATCTATAATTCCTACTAAAAACATTTTCAAATGAAATATTTTTGCTGTTGTTATAAGGTCCCTTTGAGGAAATGTTGGGTTTGTTTAAGAAAATCTGACGTCACCGCCTACGCAACTCATTGCTCACTTTCTGCACCACACAGAAATATCCCGAACGAACGAACGAAGGAAAACCAAATGAAGGATTAAATAACCGAGAGAGATATAGCGATATAAGAGCGGAGGAGTTTTTCAAGACATACTTTTACCCACAACATGATGGAAATATGTTGTACGAGAAGACGTTCTAAGAATTTGTGAAATGAGCCGAAATTACATCTGAAGTTATGGGGTATGGCATGATTTTGTACACGTGCATATATTTTTTCAGTATGCAAGTCTTATTTTGGGCAGAAGTGGACGGTTTTCTCAGGCATCTAACCGAATCACGGCTGAAGTTGTCCGAGCTAACACAACTTTTGTGACCTCCGTAAGCAAGCAAATGGCATGCCTTTAAATGCTATAAATGTTAGTGCGTGAGATGCATGCATGCAATTATTGTGCATAACCATGCCATCAGCATCCAGATCAAACTTTCCTATTAGAGTGAAATTTGGCTTCAGACATGTAGACGGTCTTAGACCATATAAATATATTATAATAGAACACATACAACAGATTATAGAATATATTAGAATACAATATAACTGATTATAAAGCAATAGAATAGATTACAGCTGATAAGGCGGGTTTGTATTTTATTTATTTATTTTTTACAAACAGTTCTTTCATATTGGGTCTGTTGAGGTACATTTGTGCAATGTGGTGGTGAACCAAGGTAGTTTAGTGCCCAGGACCAATGTTCTTTGTGTGAAGTTGGAAAACATGTTTGGAGTTTAGGGAAAAATCCCTAATTGTCCAGTCATGTGGACTGATCAATGTTGTGGATTTATTTAAATTTGATTTATTTCTTGAATAAGAAAAATGAGAGGGACTGCTTTTTATTAAAGATCATTATTTTTCATTATATTCTTAGATATTCTAAATATTGTTAGATTTAGTAATTCAGATATGCCTCATGACTTTTCTTACATCCAATTGACATTTAAGATTATAATCTTAAGATTATATGTATGTTGTTGTTGTTTTTTTCATTTAACAAGTGTACATTTCACAGTGTAAGCTCACTACACAAAGGCTGTTTAGCTGCTGAGAAAGCAATCATGTTCTCCTATTAAGAAATCCTAAAAGTAAACCATCTTGTCCTCAAGCTGAAAAACCTGGCAGCTCTCTCAAGGTGGTCCATTCTCAACCAGGGCTATATTGGTTGCTAAGGAACTAACAATAAAAACAAACAGCCCTCTAAAAGCAGCAATTCAAGACCATGTTGCCTTACACAGGATCATTTTAAATTCTGTATTTGGAAATTGTGAATTCTGTATATAATTACTTATTTATTTACATACTGTTCAAAATTAATTTGTAAAGAACTATGAACTCATGTGGATAGCAGTTATGTATTTGTCAACACTGTTACTAATATTCCCTATTTGTTAAAGTTTGGAATAATTAAGGGTTTTTCATGTTTTTTTGAAAATTCAGCTTTGTCATGAGTGAAATAAATTGCAGTATATTGTAAAGAAGATGTTATTTTAAATTGTAGTAATATGTCACAGTTCAATCACTTTTACTTATATAGTGCTTTTAACAATACAGATTGTAGCAAAGCACTGAACATTATCAAACAGGAAAACAGAGTGATGGTAATGTATAATGACGAGAATTAAACTATTTATTTATCAAATGCAGAGACAGTCTCTGTAGTCAAGACGATGATAATCACTACAAATCAGTTGTCTCCAACTAAGCAAGCCAGTGGCGACAGTGGCAATCTGTCCACGGAGCTCATCTAGGTGTTCTTGTCTCCAATGAAGATCATCTCTTTGTGCTGGTACACCATCTGATCTGCATACGGATTGAGGAACAGAATAAAAGAGAGACAGACTAATATTAGCGTAGAGGCCATTCTTTTTATGATGTAACGAGTACATCATGTGTTAAGGGAAGTGTTCCTGGTTCTGGTTGATCTAATTAATGCAGCCTAACCATCCTTTAACGGATTTGATTCATAAATGTGTATTGGTGTGTTAAGTGTAAGCCAGAGTAAAGTGATGTGTCTTTAATCTAGATTTAAACTGACAGTGTGCCTGCCTCCCAAACAGTATTAGGTAAATTGTTCCAGAGTTTGCGTGCTAAATAGAAAAAAGATCTGCCACCCGCAGTAGATTTTAATATTCTAGGTATAATCAAATGGAGTTTTAAGAACACAGCATGGAGGAAGTGGAGGACTATAATGTGATAAGAGCTCGCTCAAGTACTGAGGAGCTAAGCATTCAGGACTTTATAAGTAATTAACAAAATTTTTGTTTGATAGGCAGCCAGTGCAGTGTTGACAGAACTGGGCTAATATGCTCACACTTTCTGGTTCTAGTAAGGACTCTAGCTGCTGTTCTTGAGATGGACAAAACACAGTTTTACAGATACTAGAAACATACTATAGACTATATACTATATATTACATATACATTTTAGTAATTTAGCATACACTTTCATCCAAAGCGACTTACAAATGAGGACAATGGAAAGCAATCAAAATCCACAAAACAGCAATGATATGCAAGTCCTATAACAAGTTAGCTTAACTCAGTAAAAATATATAGGTTCTTTTAAATTTAATAAATACAAATGAGATGGAAAAGAAAATTAATAGAGGAAACTGGTGTTATAGGCTTTTTTGCTTTAGTTAGTTGTATAATAAATATATATATATATATATATATATATATATATATATATGAATATATATAAGCTTAAGAAAACCTTAATAAGCCTATCAGAACCTGGCATGCATTTAAAAAATGTATCTTAGTTTTGTTCACATCCAGATATACCTATAAGCATAAGGCACTGGCTGCTGCGTATAAACTAGGTGATGCCTTTCCCTCTCTTTCTTCCCCTGAGCCATGAGCAAAAGCTGAAATTTTGAATGAGGTGGGTGGCCTCCTCAGGGGCCTGTGTCTCTCACTGTTTCACTTTAGTCATGCCACGTGACCATCTGCGAGGCCATTGAGTTCATATGGAGTGCTGCATTGAGCACAAGCTTGGTCGCCCGCCCACTTTTTTTTACTCTCTCTATTTCTCCCGCAGCGTGGCGGCTTTTGGGAGGGGCCATGCTCAGAGACAAGCTGCAGTGGCAGCACCAGACAGTGAAGCTGACACACATGAGATTTCCTTGGTGTGTGTGGGTTTGAGTGAGACAGACAGACAGAGACGTTAGAGAAGGTAGTTGTGCCTGAGAGTTGTAGGTCTGTGTGCATCTTTGCATTTGCTTGGCATCATTGTGAGTAAATGGTTCTTCAGTGTGTATTTTTGTGTGTAAATGTCTGAGGAATTTTCTCATAACAGCACTTTTCAGATTATGTGATTGCATGTCAGCTATCTTTCTTTTTTTCTTTCTTTCAATCTTTGGCTTGCAGCCATTGCCTTTCGTTTTGTGTAAGTGCAATGCATGTATATTTTGAGTCAGAGGATTACCTGCATCTCCTAGTTGCTGATCTTTGAGGCAGGGGGAGGGGAAATTCACATGGGGTTGTTGTTTCAGACTGAAGCAGGAGAACACTGTTCTTTCTCACTACATTCCAAGCAGCCAGAGGCTGCATAGCTGTGGGGTGCATCAAGGGCAGCAGGTTTTAATTGTCAGACCTCAAAAACTCCAGTTCAAGCTATTCCCCAATTAGTTTGTTCTAATATTGCATTCTAACTGTTGTGCCTTTAAAATAGTGTGCCAAATATATATGCTAAATTTTATCAAGTAATTTTTTTTAAATTTGTGTATGCATTAAATTGTTTGCACAATTTGCAAATGGCTCTTTACTGTGCTTACACACTCCTACGGGTGTAAATTAATGATGTTTAAACTTTGCTTTACATTTGATATACACACATACATTAATCATAATATATTAATACATTAATAGAGTTAAGCAGTTAAATAACTTAATCATTATTAGTAGCTTGTTGTGTCTACCTTGTGCATAAGAACCTGATAACAATGACCATTCAACATGAAAATAACACTTCTAAACGGAAATATGCATGCATGTAATTTGTATATGTATATGATGTTAAGCATAGTCAAACAAGCATTGGTGGACATTAATAGAAGTAATTTTGTGCTCGTTCTGACATACCTATGGTTTTATAAATCTTGATCAGTCAAAGTTTTGTAGGTGAAAAACTTGTTTTTTTTTGGTCCAGCAATAAGCCTAGTAAAACATAATTACACAATTGTCAGATAAATAAATAATGAGAAAAATCAAAGAAGTAGCAATAGCTGTAAAGTAGATAAAGGGCTAGTGTTAACACTTCATGTAAGTTCTATTATAACAACTCTGGTAATGGATAAGACAATGTTTATGCATTTGGTCTTGGTGGAATAGATCTGTTACGCTGCTGTGTCTGATTATAGCTGTAGTTGGAGGTTATTGCTATTGTTGCTAGTGCATGTGGCGATACGGTGCTGTGAGTATTTAAGACATACTGCTGCTTAAAGCTGCACACGATTTTGAACTAAACAAAACAGGTGGAGCTTAGGAAGGTGAAGGGTTTTAGAGGAATGCTTAAAGTGTGTCGCAAAATCCTAACCAACCATTTAAATGTAAAGTAGTAAGCTTATTGACTGCATATTCAACATGGACCAATCAGCTTGTGCCAAGTCGCTTAAGGCGATGAATTTCATACATTTACGTTAAGAACCCATTAGCCCTTAGAGTTTAATGACAGAAGCATTTGTTTTTTGTTAAAGTAAACTTTATAAAAGAATATAAATAAGTCAGAAACTTTGTCTTCTATTTTCTACAGATTACCTGTCCTGCTGAATGTCTAGGCTGGAGACATCCAACAGTTCCCACCTTCTGGTTCTGGTCCGAGTCAAAAGTTTTCTCTCCGGCCACAATGAGCGATGTTGTCATTGTGAAGGAGGGATGGCTACATAAGAGAGGTAAAAATTCTGTGAAGCATTCTTCCAGTTTCAGATGATATAGAAAAAATACATTTTTTATTTACATTATTACCGTATTTTAGTTAGTTATCCACGTAAGATGTGGTTATGAATCCAGTCACATTTTCTAAAAGCATCGCTTGTCTTCTTGTCTTGTCTTCTGTATTAAGAGTCCAAAGTACAATGCGATTTATGCACTAAATCCAACAGAAACAGCACAATCTGAATATTTATAAACTTTCAAGACAAACATCGCTATGGGAACTTCACAGCTGTTTGACATTTTGCTCTCCTCATTTGAATTGAGTTGAGCATTTTGACTGCTCTCAGCGCTTTCTACAATCCACAATTCAGTTCCATAATTCACCTGGCAAGTGTGAGGCTCTACTTCAATTGGTATTAATTGAAAAAGCCTGCTCTGCTCCGCCTCGCTCAGCACCAGTGTAAACACTAAATCAGTGACAATGCAAAAGGCTGCATGTGTGCATAGCTTTTTACAAAAAAAAAAACTTTCCTTTTTTTAGAAGATGTAGTAGTTTTCCATTTTCCTTATTTTCTTATTTATTCAGTATTTTCAACATTGGCCAACATGTAATCATGTCACATTCTTCTTAAGTAAACTTTCCTACTGTACGTGTCAGTGAGAAGATATTACTGTGTTGCACTCCTTAAAGCATGGAAATTTTGAGCGCATGTCTGTCCTTGCAAACCACAGAGTATCAGAGTCATTGGTCCAAAGAGGCACATGCAACCGTGTGCAGGGAAAAAGCCTGAGGTCGAGGAGAGCAGAAAACAGCAAAAGGGCTTGTATATCAAGCACTTGGGGTGTTTGCTATCCTCATTTTGCCAGGGTCTATGAGGCATGCACTGCTGGACAGTGTAAAGCTGTGTGCTTCTGTAGGCAAGGTCATTCCAGTTCAGCTATGCAGACAGACACAACCCGTAATGGCACTCTAGGCCCAGATGAAAAGCAGCTCTGCCTTTGCCTGGATTTATGCTGCTTAGCATGGCGGCAGGCTTGTTTTGCCCACAAGGGATTAAGGGAGTTTTTTTTTTTTTTGCCCTATGTGTGGCCCTGGAGGCATGCAGGACACAGTATTGAATACTTTTTTGTTCATCTGTTAATGTTTAACATATTTCTTTGTTTTTAATTAAAAACTTTTTTGTTTTATAATTTTAATTGGAAATGTTTGTTTTCTCACCTGTTTATAATGCCCTTTCTGACAGCTCACCTGTCTGTGTCTTTGCTTAATCTCGAACAGAACCATTTTCACAGAAACTTATATAAACCGATAATTGAGCAGGTGCTTTTGTTTTTCATCCCAATAATATGTCATTAGTGAAAATGGAACTTTCTCAAAGGAAGCTTCTTGAAGCAAAACGATACATTGACATTACCGTAATAAATAATGCCCATTAAACATGTTTTTCCTGTCATGCATTTAAAAGACTGACGCTCTCTGGACAAGTATGTGTTATGATCTTACCCCTTGCATGTTTAAGTCTGCTTAGCAGGGCAGATATGAGTCAGCAATAGCAGTAGCTCATTTTTAAACCGCTTATGTGGCCACGCTATCTTTTGTGTCGCTTCCTGTTTTCAAGAATCTGACTCTTAGTTACCAGAAGTCTCACTAATGTGGCGACATTAAAATAAAAAAAAAAAATGACAAAGAAATGAAAATCTAACCATGAAACCTCAAACATCAGCAGCAGTCATGGCACCGTTGTTTTTTATATAAACTTGTGCACGCTTGTTGAACTGACAACCACTTATCTGACTAATAATGTGAACTCTTGCATTTGACATGGACTGTTCTTATTCAGTGTTATTTTTTTTATAGTTTGTGTGAATCTTATCTTGAGTAAGTTATTCAGAACTAAACAGTAGTTTCCTGTTTGTATTGATGACTGTAGATAAGCTGATTAAATAAAAGCTGTTTATGGTGAAAGTTCTCAACCTTCTCTTTTTTTTTAAAGAGTTTAGGGATGCCCCTTTTACTATTTACTTTGAAGTACTGCAGGGTACTTCCCCAACAAGAAGAAATGAACTAGTCGTAGGTGTGGACTTGCATTTTGTGTGGTTTAAAAAAGAACAACCTCTGACATGTGTACTGTAAATTGTATAGTTTACCAGAATTCAGCCATAGATACTGACTGCTTGTAATACTACTCAACATTGCTTTGTTTTGTTTTTGTTTGTCTTATTCCCTAATTGCAAACCTTTATTGCATATGCAGTTCAATTGAAAAGTAATTATTCACTGAACATATTATTCTGATGTTAATTACAAGTTGTCATAACCCTATTTATTCTCTAAACTTGGTAATAGAATAAGTGGTATGTGTCATCCCCCACTTTCTGTTAATATTAACGCCAAGACTTTAAGTTAAAATAAAAAACAAATAAATCCAAATAAATTAATATAAAATAAAAAGTATTTTATTTATATATATATATCCATTGTCAGACTCCTTGTGCAGACAATAATCTCACTGCATTATTACAATTAATGACAAAAATAACGTTTGGAGATGTAAACTGATATTTCCAACTGACACGCTACCGCAAAAGATAGATCTTACCGAATAAACCATTTTTTGTTGGTGGGTATAAGTGAGACATAAGTATAATGTCACATCACTCCAATGATAAACTTCCTAAACTATACGTCATGTAAACTCTACAAATATTTATCATATCTGTTTTCTTAAAAAGATAAAATGTAAGAGTCAATAAGATTCTTGCTTTTATTCAACAACAAAATTGTTTAGAAAAAGTGACAGATGTTATTAAAATGTTATTTGTGTTATTTAAATAAATAAACTTTAAAAATGATTGGTTACGACTTACACCTCCAGTTTAAATGTGTCTTTATAATAGTAACATAATAGCTGCATATGTAATTAGTAATCCATGTTAGCTAGGGCTGGGCGATTATATATCGAACCATATATATGCACATCTCCGACAAAGATTTACCGCTAATCAAAGAACCGGCTTTACTGTTGAGATGCGCATAATATATCGTTCGATATATATCGCCCAGCCCTAATGTTAACATATCATATATTTAATAAATACTTATGTTTCCATGTTATGTTTGGATATGGTTTGTTCTACTAATCTATTTATTTCCAGGAGAATACATAAAAACATGGAGACCAAGATATTTCTTACTCAAGAGTGATGGAACATTTATTGGATACAAAGAGCGGCCACAAGATGTTGACCAGCTGGAAACTCCACTCAATAACTTCTCAGTGGCCCGTAGGTAGCCCTTTGGTTTGATCAGTTTGCACTATGCAGAGGAACACACACACACACACACACAATACTAAATTTTTTTGCTGTGTTTGTGTTCTTTTCTAACCCACCTAAGAACCCCAATATGACAAAAATACAACACTCTTTCTCTCTCTCTCTTGTATACTCTCAGAATGTCAGCTGATGAAGACAGAGCGACCGAAGGCAAACACTTTTATTATTCGGTGCTTGCAGTGGACTACTGTTATTGAACGCACTTTTCATGTTGAGACTCCAGAGGAAAGGTTTGGTATTCAGAAACAGACTGTACAGAGTATATTGTTTTCCTTACATTCCTCAAGTTCCCAAAAGTTTTGTACATTTATAACTCTTATTGAACAAAAGAAAGCTTCCTTATATGTTTTTGTTCGGCAGGGAGGAGTGGATGAAGGCCATCCAGGCTGTGGCAGATAGTCTGCAGAAGCAGGAGGAAGAGAGAATGGACTCTTCACCTGACCCTATGGACATGGAGATGTTCCTGTCCAAACCTCGACTTAAAGTGGTAGAGAGTTCATTCTCCTTTCTATTGTTTGTATACAAATTTAAAGATAAAGTGTGTTTTTTTGTGTGTGTGTTATTTTTTTTAACAGTGCTAAACAACAGTTAATTAACACTGTGAGATAAAAAGAACCTCAGTTCACTCAGTGGGTAAAAAAACTAAATATTCTGTGTAAATTACAATTTTCTTTCTTAGATTTGATTTTTAAAATTGTATTGGATATTTTAAAACTGTAAAGGCCGTTCACACCAAGCACCATAAAGATAACTATATTAGCATCCACACCGACAAAGGTTATCGTCTTGTTTATTCTCTGCCACTTGAAATTGTCGAGCTCATGAGAACAGGACATATTCTGATTGGCTGTCAATGTTTATATTGTTGATCAGCTGGAAAAAAAAAATAGTTCTGAAAATGATTCCAACAATATTGTTTATCTGTGCCTTTATTAGTTATCGTTGTGGTGTGGACTCTGCTATTCATTAACATTAAAAATAATTTTTAGAACTATAGTTATCTTTACTGTTATCATGCTTGGTATGAACGGGGCTTAAGACTTTTCTTTATGCTGTTGTGTAGACAATGCATGACTTTGAATACCTAAAACTCTTGGGGAAAGGCACTTTTGGAAAGGTCATATTGGTGAAGGAGAAAGCCACGGGAAAATACTATGCCATGAAAATTCTTAAAAAGGAGGTCATAGTAGCAAAAGTAGGTCCTTTTTTTTTTAACAGTAATATTAGTTTGTCTATTTGCCTATTCTATATATATGCATTAATTGTAGTTAATTCATATTAGAAATTCTAACAAATACTTTTCATTTTATTCACAGGATGAGGTAGCACACACACTTACTGAAAACCGAGTCCTCCAGAACTCCAAACACCCTTTCTTAACAGTAAGCTGATGATATCAAAGTAGAGAGACTGTAAAGACTAAAGAAACTTTTTAGAATAAGAGTTTATCACACAATAGTTTATGTAATTTACCGAACATTCCAGGTTCACTTTTGTGACAGGATTTTGGGTTAAGTTAATAATTTCATCTAGTAGGGACAGATCTAGAATATTTATTGGGTGGCATAAAGTATGGTTGCATCTATGCATAGTTCTTGTTAATTTGTGGCCTGGCATTTGTGTCCAAGAATATTCAATACATTTGCATTACCACAAAATAACTAAATAAATAATCTATACTGGTAAACGGCTGGGTGTGGTTTAAAATTTGATACCTTGAGTTCGGTTGCTGAACTATAGCTTTTTCTATACCAATTTTATGAAATCAGTTTTAACAAAATTAACATTAATTATTTCAGCTTGTTGACATTTATACAGACTTAAAATCTTGTCTCCTGAGCCACTGCACAGAAAAAATATATATCCAACACAATGAATCAATGCTAATTTGTTTTAAATTCAAATTGTTGAATTGTCAAATTGGTGTACCTTTACACTAGTGCATTTTTTATTTTTTATTTTACAATAACCTTTATGGTTCTGTGTGTACATGATATGATGATAGATTTACCCAAATGAAACGGTCAAATGCTCTTGAAGTAGCCCTCGTAGCAGTTCGGGAGATGTTATTCATGTAGCCTACTGTATTTACAGTATGTCTTCATTTAGTGAGATGCAGGAAGTAAATATCACCTGAAGCGTCACACACTGGTCAGTATAGTAAACAAATCGTGCGTCTGCACCATACATTAACACAGAGACACGCAGAATTAATCTTTTTTGCAGTTAAATATTGACAAATACTATTGAAATTGGCTTTGTACGAGCCCTTTAATGTAGAGACAGAAATTATGCAGTTTGTGTAAAAAATATAAATAACATATGGCTATTTTACAGATACTCAAACATACTGGCTAGTGCTGCAGTTTTATTGGCTCACTGACGTTGATAAGATTAGCCCCTTTAGGTATCGAAATTGGGTACCGTACGACGAGACTTTTTTTCGATACTCTGTTGTATCGAGGCAATTTGGTCTGTACCTAAAAAGTATCGATACCCAGCCCTACTGGTAATAATTTCAAATAATTAACAAATTATCAATATCCAGGGCACCAAGACACTTTTAATTAAACATACAATAGATTCCGGATGGGATAAGATTTCTCTGAGAATTTCTAAATTCTCCTCTTTCTTATGCCACCCCAGTAGAGTCGAATTTGTTTCCACTGATAATCAGTATTAAACTAGAGAAAAGATGTAAATATTCCTTTAACACCTAATGTCACCTCTGTGTTTTAGGGTCTGAAGTATTCTTTCCAGACTCACGACCGCTTATGTTTTGTTATGGAGTATGCAAATGGTGGAGAGGTGAGATCTTGTAAAGGTGAAGTTTAGTAATGATTGTTTATTAAAATTAATGAAGTAATAGTTTATTTAATCTGCATGCAGTCATTATTTATTTAAATAATGTGTGTACTAAATATACAGTAATATTTTTGATCGTTTCTACTGTTTATCATTTGTAATATTTATGGGGTATTTGTTCTTCTATCTCATAGCTTTTCTTTCATTTATCACGAGATCGTGTTTTTTCGGAAGAGAGAGCACAGTTTTATGGAGCAGAGATTGTCTCAGCCCTGCATTACCTTCATTCTGAGAAAAACGTTGTTTATAGAGACTTAAAGGTGAGATTAGTTGAAAAAATATGAATCATTTTCTAACTTAACTTAAAAAATACTTGTCAGTTATGTTTTATACAGTGTAATACTACTTGTTATATCATTACGAAACCAATATATCAATTAAATTATTCTGTGGAAGTTGGAGAACTTGATGCTGGATAAAGATGGCCACATAAAGATCACTGATTTTGGCCTGTGCAAGGAGGGAATTACAGAGGGAACAACAATGAAGACATTCTGCGGTACACCAGAGTATCTGGCTCCAGAGGTAAGAAAACATTAGATGAAAGATATGTGAAATTAATTCCATAAATTAATAGTTTGGAAATACACTCTGTAATAATGTCTCTATGAGCATAGAGAATAAAGGAGGGAATTCCAGGTAGGAACAAAGAAGCTCATTTTTTTTCTGGAAGCAGATCTTCTCAAGGTTGAGGCCCAGAAACTGGATGTTGCCTCTTCAGACCATTTTTTTAGCTAGGTAGAGGTTTTGAGAAGTTTGAGAAACATTTTGAGAAAGACAGTCCAGTCTTTTGGTTCTCTTTGTCACTCTACCATCTAGGGTTAGACACTCTGGCTAATGGGTGGCTGATGGCTCTATGCCTTCATGCCAACAGGAGAGTGCAAGAAGACAAAGTGAACCTTCGCTTTTGGGGTTTTAATTAGATCTGATCAGTCAGTTTACACTGTGGTGTAATTAGATTCTGGAGCTTGCAATCTCGATCTGAATCACTGCCCTGTTGGTTCAGTGCTGGTTACCCGTTAAAACTTGCAGCAGAGTGACCTGTAAATTACAGTGCTGTTGTGATTCCTCCGAAATTTAGATTTCACACCTTTCGCATGTTATATATTTCCTTTTATATATTTTTCATGTTATATATTTTCGTGGCCTAATGGATAGGGAGTTGGACTACTAGCCCAAAGGTTGCGGTTCGAGTCCCAGGTCCGACAGTAATTGTCGGTGGTGGGAGTGAATATCCAGCGCTCTCTCCACCTTCAATGCCATGACTGAGGTGAGACCCTTGAGCAAGGCACTGATCCCCCAACTCCTCCCCGGGTGCTGCAGCATTGGCTACCCACTGCTCTTGGTGTGTGTGTTCACTGCTGTGCGTGTGTGCACTTGGATGGGTTAAATGCAGAGCGCAAATTCCAAGTATTGTGTCATCATACTTGGCCACAAGTTACATACATTAATTTCACTCACTCACTCACCACCGCATAATGAATCACTAATTTTAGCTAGCAATTAATATAGCCAGCTTTATCCACATACATACATATTAAGGGTTTTCACTATACTAGATTGAAATTGAAGACAGAATAATCATTTCAAATCACATTTTCATAGCATAGCATAATGTATTAATAACGCCAACTTGCAGCTACTTCACAAGCACATACTCAAGCAATATGTGCTATATAGTAAATCTTAACTAAGTAATTATTTATAAAGTTGCTATGTAAACTAATTTATTGCCAGTTACTGTCTATGTATTGTCTACGGCTAAATGTGGGCACTAAATGTATATTTAAAAAAATCTATATAAAAATGAAAATTGTCTTCCGTCTTTCATACATTTTAGGAGTATATTTGGGAATGTACCACAATTTTAATCCTTTCCATATGCTATCATCTGCTCTGTCATGTGATTAATCATGCATAATAAAAGTACATCAAAAGCAATTAGAAAGCAGATAACTTCTTATGCTTTTGAATCGCTTTTGTGGTATTTACAACAATGAATCTGCACAGTGCCTTTTCAAGTGCTAAAAGTTTGGGATCAGACTCATACTCCCAGTTTCACAGACATGGCTTTAAGCATAGTCCTAGACTGAAACAGCTCAGATTTGCATTTTAATTTAAATAATCTTGCACATACTGATGTTAAAACATTTCAGTGCCTTTGATTTGTCTTAAGATGCACACCAGTAATGCTTTTTCTTCCAAGTCCAAGATCAATTTCATTTATTTACAAGGTACATCTAAAAACAGCCACAAGACTGAACAAAGTGCTGTACATTAGTAGGAAAATCAATTAAAAAAAATTAAAAGTTAACGTTGAGACTCTTATTGCGCGATAAAAAAATATTGCCGTTAAATTTATTCACAAAGTTGGGTTGGGACCTGGGTCTATACTAGGCAAGCTATGATGACTTTCACCTCGACATTTTAGCACGGATCTATACCTAGCCGAATTGCACTGTAGCGCTATTCAGAGGGGACTTGTTTTCTAAGCTACAAGTGAGTTTAGATTCTTCCGTGATTTTCATGTACCATTTGGCATGGGACTAATATCTCACACATTATATCATCACAGAGATCACGCACTCTGTATGCCTGCATTGCGATAGTCATTCAGATTGATTACAATTAGTATAATCACAAATACCAGTTCGACGCAAAGTCTTGATTGCCACGGTGTCATTTCTGAGCTTTTTCTATTAGTTTGTTATTCTGGTTTGATCTCTGCTTGTTCTTTGGATTTTGATTCTTGCTGCCTGCCTTGTCACTACCCTTTCTGTCTGCCTCTGATACTACTGTTGAACTGTGTACCGAACTCTGCCTGTCTGACCATTCTATCAAAGCTGCAAATGGATCCGAATGTCTCTGATGATTTGTCACACAATGTAATTTATTAAAAGGCCTAATCCTGATTTGGGCTAAGACCTGTTTTTGAGACCGGGCTGTAATGTTTTTATTTATTTATTTATTTTATTTTTTAATAAAATCCAAATATAAAATAATGTTTTTAAAAATATTTTTATATAGTTGAAAATATAGTTGATTATTTTTAGAATAATCAACGTTGGAAACAGTTGCGCTGCCAAATATTTTTGATTAGTAACAAGTTAAAAAGAACAGCAATTCAGAATATAAATCCTTTCTAACAGTGCTAATCACGATAACACTTTATAATAACTACACACTATAAATCATTAGTAAAGCATTAGTAAATACTCAATTAATTCTTTATAAACCATGGTTCCAAAATTAGTATGCAGTAGTAAACAGTTTACAAGTGCATCTTTAAATGCCTTGTTCTTGATCATATATACTATATGTGTATGTATATATATATATATATATATAATTATGTATGTATGTATGTAAACATGTGTGTTTAATAATTGTTTTTTCTTTATTAATGATGAGTTTACTATTTCTAAATGATTACATTATTTACAAATCAGTTATTAAGGAGTAGTCAGTGTTTAATAAGATCATTTAGAAAGTCTTAAGTAAATGATTAATAAAATTATGTTAATGTACATGAATAAATCTTATTATTTCATAGAAAAAAATCAGTGTACAGTTTCATATTTTTTGCATCTTGAAATGAATAGTTCTGTATCACTCTATGTTGTGTTTGTTTATTTTTCTGTTAGGAAAGATAGAATCTCCTTTGTAAAAATCCTTGTAAAATCTCCTTTGTAAATTTTAGATATGCTTATAAATCAAGAATAGCTGTATTTATAAACTTTTTACTAATGAACAATGCTTTATAAAGGATTAACTGACTATTTAATAATGTTATAAAAAAATCACTTTTTATTAAGTTAACACATCATTGGTGAATAAATTCCAATAAATTGAGTCTCTCAAAAAAGAAATCAGGGCGATGGAAACCTCCTATAAATCATACAAGCCCCATACCTCGTTATCTCATTCATAGCATCCCTCCATCACCCCTGACGCCACCCTATATTTCTATGTTCCTCGCAGACAAGAGCGCTTAAAACCCTAGGGTTTGGGAGTCCGCCGAGCTCTGAGCCCTCTCCTCGGACAGCATGTCAAACATGCTTAATTTATTCATGATTAATTGGTGTAATTAAGTGTGAACTTGTGAAATAATATTTCACACTATTAAATTTTTTTTTCTGTATTTTTGATAAAATAAATGCAGCCTTGATGAGCATAAGAAACTTTAAGAACTATTACAAATATTAATGATCCCAAACTTCTGGAAATATTGAGAATGTATGTAATTACAAACCATCAGCTGTCATGTGGAAGGCATAAAACTGCCATTTTGTGCTTTTAAGTGCATTACAAAAATCACTTGAAAAACATCTATTAAACTGTAGTGAAATATTTGTTATTTTACATGAAGTTACATGAATATTTGTAAAGTGAATTACATTTTAGAATACACAGCAGATTTTAAATGTCTTTTAATAAAAAAAAAAAAAACACGATAAAAATTTTCCACAATATTGTAGTTATCTACTATATTAACAAACAAAATTGTGACCCACTTTTGGTTCTTTGCTTTCTCAGGTTCTTGAGGACAATGATTATGGCCGGGCAGTGGACTGGTGGGGGTTGGGTGTAGTCATGTATGAGATGATGTGTGGCCGGCTACCATTCTATAATCAGGATCATGAGAAACTCTTTGAATTGATCCTCATGGATGAGATCCGTTTTCCTCGTACACTTGGACCTGAGGCAAAATCTTTGCTGTCAGGACTGCTTCAGAAAGACCCAAAGCAGCGGTGAGAGACCCCTTATTGTTTTGAAGTCACTTTTAGTGTTGTGCAGTCTTCTTCATGTGCATTGTTTTCATGGTTAATGATGGATACATTGTGTTAAACTAACAAGTGAATGTAGCTATTTGTTTATCTGTTCTTGGTTTTTCTTTTTGTAGGTTAGGTGGCGGTCCAGATGATGCAAAGGAAATTATGCAACATAAGTTTTTTGCTGGCATTGAGTGGCAAGATGTTTATGAGAAGAAGGTGAATAATAGTAAAACAGAAAAGGCCTCTATAGCTTGCTTTTTCTATCTATCCGTTTTCTTTTTATTTATTATATCCTCATTGTATAAATGAAATCTAAATGTAATATTAATAGCATGTAGTAATTGACAAAATGCTTTTTGGGTAATAAATATATTACATATATACAGGTCCTTTTCAAAAAATTAGCATATTGTGATAAAGTTCATTATTTTCTTTAATGTACTGATAAGCATTAGACTTTCATATATTTTAGATTCATTACACACAACTGAAGTAGTTTCAAGCCTTTTAT
>JAUMHI010000065.1:2019717-2045097 GCA_032359435.1 Enteromius unitaeniatus
CAACTACACCCCCTGATCACCCCCTGTTCCAGTTACTCTTATACATACTGCTGTTACAAAATGTAACTATGTAATTCATGTTACATGACTACTTAGTGAAGTGAAAAAAAGTGTTGTTACCAATGTCCTGTTACACATATGTACTTGCACTATTCTGAGGGTTGTTACGTGTGTGTAGTTACAGAAATATACTACTGTAGGTAGCAATGTGTACTTACACTGTGGTTACATATTAGATACACATCTAGTTACTATGTAAACGTACACAGGTATTAGGGACACTTTATAAAGTGGGACCCATTATAATTTCCAGTGAAATTACATTCAAGAATAAGCAAGATGTCAGATATAAACATGTTTTTCTTCCTTTAGTCTCGTAGTGTGGATAAGCAACATGCTGTTATCAACTATAACCCTGCCACAGATGAGCATCTTGTCAAGGATCTTGGAAGTTTAAATGGGGTAAGCAACATAACAAATGTGACTGAAGCTCAGAATATAGGTATGATTTTCATTTAGGTATGATCCTGCATTTTCCAGACTTCTGTGATGTTATCTGAGAAAGGTTGATATCTCTCCTTGGTTTAAAAAAATAAATGGACAATGGTAATGGACATATGCCAATGTGATGCTGTTGTAGATGCCCTCACTGCAGTACAGATATGAGGAATTAACCCTTCATTCAAACGTTCCAATGACAAATGTTTTATGGTTAGACTAGGAAAGTTTTTTAAAGAGATATCACCTCATATTTTTCTGAAACTGTGTGCATTTATTTCTTTTGCGAAACACAGAAGTAGATTCTGTACTCTGAATGTTAACATTTTGTTGTGATAATCCACAAGGAACTCATTCTCATTTTCTGCTTTGCATAAAAGCATAATAACTCTGGCATTCCTCTATCTCAAGCACGTACATTATTTGTTTTTCTTTTCCAATTTCAGACCTTTGTGAATGACTTGAGAATTCCAGACCAAACATACATAACCCTCAAGCTATCAGACATTGTTCGTTTTGGATATGATATCCTTTTCCCTGGTTAGATGTTATAGTAAAGATATAGTTAAGATGTTCTTGTTACATTAAAGTTTATATTCACTTAAATTGTAATAAATTGACTTAACATTAAGAGCACATTCACATGTATACATTATTGAGAAGAGTCAACACAAAGTCCCTGAAGAGGCCCTCAAGGTATGGTTTTATTTGATTATGTGTCATTCTGTTCTGTGAAATATATATTTATTTATATATTTAATAATATGATATATTATTTTTGGTTGACTGCCCCCTGCTGTGTCAGCATGAGAAGTACACCAGTCAGCTGCAAATGGGCATTAAATCCACAGAAAGCAAGCAACAAAACCCTCAGGAAGAAAGGTCCAAATCAGAGCGCTCTGAACGCAAGAGTCTCACAGGTGAGAGTGATCAAGAATGACCAAAATCAGCAGAAAAAGATGGTGAGGGAGTGATAACATGATAACATTCTGTTAGCACAACCTTTGTTAATCTCTGCTTATATTTAAGGGTGTATATAAGGCTGGTTTATTTGTAAACCCCTCCCCTCCCAGCTTTTGGTCAAGTGACAGATGCTAAAGATAATCCTTGAGCCTTAGTCCAGCTGCTGGCAACTGACATTTCCATCAATGATCAGTCTTCAACCCATGGTTCATGCACCTCTCATCCTGTAAAGCCAAACACTTGCATTTGATTATTGTTTTTTCTAACTTTATGTTAATGTGTGTAAAAAAAAAGAGCTTGAGCCAAAAATTCAAATTAACCTTTAGTATTATAGAAATGGAATTTCTTAATAAAAACAGTTTCAGGTATAACAAAAAAAAAGTTTTCCCCCAAAAAATTATTTTTGCTTTTGGAAAGTGTGGAGTGTCATTCTCATTTTCCGGTATTTTTAACAATACTCATAAAACCTGATTGATAATATGGAAATTTTTAATTCATCCAGTATACTGGATATTCAGGAATTTTGGATCATTCAAGAATTGCTTGTTGAATAAATTTTATGCCTGCATGGCAGCATGGTAAACAGCTTTTCATCTCACTCTATCCATTATACCCCTCTCTTTCTGAATTTTACCAGGTAATTCTTCCTCTTCAGAGTCACCTGTACCCCGGCCAACACCACTTTATGGCCAGCCATCATGGTGGGGTGAGGAGGACTCTGGGAACAAGGAAGCACACAGTGAAGTACGAAGGTCAGGTGAGAGTAATTCAGGTAAGAATTTGTTCTCCCTTACTACCAAATTTGTTTGTTTCATTGATATGGATATTTGTCTTACCATATTTACAGTTTGGTGTGTGTGTCTCTTGACAGACGTCACAAAGGAGGCTCCGACAGCTGAGGATGAATTTAACATATCTGTTCAGGAGATTCGTGATGGACAGGCCAAATCAACCTACCCGTACCACAGAGAGCCCAGTTATTTTGAAATTCCAACAAAGGAGTTCCATATACAACCCAAGTCCCCAGCAACAGATTTAATTGATATCCCAACCAAAGACACCAGTGTTCCTCTAATTTCTACTCCTCCAGTTGTCCAGAGTCACGCTTCTTTTACTATAGAGTTTGACGACTGCATGCCAGGCAAAATTAAAATCAAGGATCATGTGACCAAATTCTCCTCTCGTCAGCGTAGCAAACAACAGCAGCAGCCCAGTAATTCTCTGGTAGCCACACCCACAGAGGTTCTATCAGCTGAGAGTAAGGTGGCAGATTGGCTTGTGCAGAGTGATGTCAGTATGATGTGCAGGCGGCCACCATGTGAGGATGTGTACAGCACTAAGAGTGACTTAGCGATGCATATTCGAACACTCAAAGGTAAGAGACATCTTGCATTAACGTTAAAGGTACCGTATGTAGGATTGACACAGAGTGGTTGAACTAGGTATTGCAGTCCAAATTCAAAATACTGGAGAGGGGTTTTTCACCCGGCCTCTCCTTTTCAGACTTGACGCACACTCAGGTTGCCATGATTGACGACACCAACAGGAACGAACGCACATTACAATGAATTAAATGAAATGCACTGTATTTTCTGCCAAGCAGGCAACCTGGATGCCTGGAATTCGTGATTGGGAGATAGATGGAGGGTGGCGCTTCAGACCAAAACAAATGACAACATCAGTTGAGAGCTGCAATTGCGCTTTTTAAACAAGAATATCCAGGCTGTATTACGACTGTCAGCGAAATGAGTACTTTTAATTAACATATTTTCTTAATGCCTGTTGAACATAACAGAGACATTTTATGATTATTACAATAAATTTCTTACATACGGTACCTTTAAAATTGCACTTTCTCAGATTACTCAGGACTCAGATTTATACAGAATGTTTTCTATGCATAATGTTTTAAAATAAATATATGTGTGCTGTAAAAAATACTATGAGCTAGACAATTTTTGGCCCGATTTTCCCCTGATTCACAGTCTGGAGAAGTTGATGCTAGTTTCCCAAAGCCTGTCTGCAGATTTGAGTTGATAGATCCCATAGAAAATTGCGTAGTGTTTGATGGTCAGAGACAAGCTAATTTTATAACACAAAACTTCAGAGTCTGCTAGTTTATCATTCTCTGTCGTGTAGTGTATGATGGCCGGTTTTCCTCAGTAAGTGTATTTTGCTTAGTGTTCAACTTTAAAAGTTGTGTAGTGTATTCCAGGCTTTAGTTATATAGGCTAGCTGCGGACCTAAAAAAAAAAAGCTGAACAAGCTGCTATTTAATTGTATTTCCGATGTTGTGTCCTGATTTTAGCAAAAGTTCTTTTTACAGAATTTAAATACAGGCACCTGCATTTAAATTCTGTAAAAAGAAATTCTGAGCATGATTAATTGCATGATTTTTATCACATTTTTTAAATAATTATTTGCTTTAAAATCAGGGTTGTCAAACCACAGCCCTGCAGAATTTAGCTCCAGTCCTAATTAAACACACCTGATCCAGCTAATCACATTTTTCAGACAGACTACATGGTGTGTGTGTGTGTTGAAGCAGGGCTGTGGCCCTCCAGAAACTGAACAACTGCATGCAAGGCAAAATTTAAATCAAGGCTCATGTGACCAAGTTCTCCTCCTGTTAGCATTGCAAACAGCAGCAACAGCCCATTAATTATCTTGTAGTCACACCCTCAGAGGGATCCAGAGTGATGTCAGTATGATGTGCATATACTGGCATTGAAACTTAGCTCTGCAGGGCTGTAGTCCTCCAGAAACTGAATTTGACACTTTAAATCAATGCATCAGAATGACAGCCATAATTTAAATTACATCTGTAAACTTAACAGGGCACCATCATGAAGATGGAACCCAGAGTGATTCAGAAGACCCTGTGATGAAAGGACAACGCAGCAAGTCGCATCATTCCATGCAATCTCAATCATCAGTACAGTCACACCAGTCAGCTCAATCAAGGAAGTCTGAACCATACGAACCAGTTCTATCCCAAGATTCTATCTCAGTGCAAAAGTTTCATCATCCCCAGTCAGTTTCTCCACACAAACACCATCAAGGAGAACTTGATGAAAGTGAGATTCATCCTGTTCAGGAAGCCTCTTCTCCTAAAACAGAGGTTAAGCCCATTCACCCTGAGCCTCACACCCAGCAGGCCTTCATTATAGAGTTCTTTGATGATAATCCCAGAAAGAAGCGTTCACAGTCCTTTACCCACAACTCTGCACATGCTGACTCCTACTCTGCATTGAAGGCCAAACTAGAGAGACGGAAAGGTCTGTCTCATGGGGAAAGACCCGCCTCTGTGCACGGGCATGTTCCTCCAACACAGCAAATCACTGTTCAGCTGAAAGGTTCAAGCCATGGAGGTTCACAGCGATCAAGCTCACTGAAGAGAGAGAAGACAGAAGACAGTGGGACCAGCACATCTTTATTAGGGACCTCGTCTCGCTCTACACCAGCTATCACCATTAAGCCTTTTGGGAGTGTCGGCAAGAAGTCCAAACTAGCTCAGGAATTTACTGCAGAGTTCTTGAAGGATACAGGAAAGACTTCCCCACCTCCCATGTCTGCCCCACCTGTGATGATGTCCCCATCACACACTCTTTTACCCTCCCCAGCAGAGCCATATGGACCTTCATCTATATCATACCCATCTTCTCCATCCCAACTGTCTGCATTATCCCAGTCTCTTCTTCCAGCAACCTCACCTGTCTCCATCCCGTCCCAAACCCCAGGAAGGTGTCCGGTTTCTATTGCCTCCCCACTCTACTCAGCTGGGTCACCTGTGCCACAGTTTTCACCACTGTTAGTTAGTGGTGTTGAAACTAAGGGCTCAAGGGTGAAAAGAACCGAGGAAGAGGACAGTCTGAGTGATGCTGGTACCTACACAATTGAGACAGAGTCGCAAGATAAGGAAGTGGAGGAAGCTAGAAGTATGATCGATCAGGTAAAACGTTTTTTCTTTTTCTTAAGAAACATTATATACCAGAATCAAAATTCAAAGTAGTCAGTGATTGACAATGATAAAGCAGGTGCAATTTGTAAATGTTAAGCTACTTTCTCTTATCCAGGTTTTCTTTAAAGATACTATAAGTAAGTAAAGATGAGAAATTGAAAAATGTGGCTCTGTGACACTTTCAAAACATTGTGCTCTTTGTTTGAGTGGTCCGAAATGTTAACTTCTGTTTCAACTGCTGGTGTGAGTTTGGGTTGGCATGATTTGATTGACCTCTTTGGTCTGAACAATGGAAGACAGTGTTGTTTGAGAAACATAGTAAATATATTTGTTCATTATTTGTTCATGGTAAATATATTTGTTCATATTTCACAGGTGTTTGGTGTTTTAGATGCACCAGAATACAGTGGTCAGACACTTGGAGTTTATAGACCTGTGATTGATGAGGGTAAAGATGAGCAACTATTCTTGAGTCATAGCCATGGTATGGCAGCTGATGTAATGTTGACATCATCACAAAGCCATGGTGGGGACCAAGTCATCTCACTGCAGGTATTGCAAATACATATAGCTTAGACAGCACTTCCCTTCTTCATTACTGCAAAACTATGCCTTGACTGTGTTAGTAAATAGTGAACAATTAATGAGTAATTATGATTGTTAGTTGTTACTCTTTTTTTATTTTTATTTTTGTTTAGGCACCTCCTGAGGTAGGAGGGCCTAAATGGGTGTCACGTTGGGCCAGCCTAGCAGACACTTACAGTGATCCTGGGGCTACTCAAGTATCTATGGGAATTCCACCCCAAAGTGGACATTCAGACAGAGGTATATTCATTGAAAACCACTAGAGCAATTGAGCGTTTCAATAAAATTTTACATTGAATGCATAGGCCAGCAAATTCATAACTGTTTTCACTCTTATATCACTCTTTCACTCTTAAGATGCCAGTGTGATATCAACCATTAGTCAAAGCTTGGATTTTGTAGAGTCAGAGGGCAGTCAAGTTTCCAGGACCAGACGAATACTTCCTCAGGTTCCACCTGGAGAAAAACCTGAGAACACAACTCCCAGTATCTTGATTCGGCATGAATCAAACTTGGACCATGAGCCACCAGAGAAAGGTTCCAGAGCACCACAGCAGCAGGACTGCACTCAGAGACTACGTGTCCAAGATGATGTGGACCCAGACAGTCTGAGTGACACTAGCCGTTCAGATGACAGCTCTATCCTTGATAGGAGTGGAAGGAGCCAAGGAAAGAGAGGAAGTACAATACATTCACCTTCTGAAGGGTTAAGAGAGTTTTCAACACCCACTCCTAAACCCACCTCATTTTATATTGGTTCTGAGGATGGTTTATCCAAGTCAGATGTGTCCAAAAGTCCAGTTCTTTCACAGCCAGAAAGAGACTCTTCCTCTAAGATATCTCCAACAACTGTCTTGATACGACATTTGAGTGGCCATGAGTCTATGCGTCCAGTGAAACCTAACTCATCAGCCCCAAATCTTCAGACACATAACAGGGATGTTGTGCCCACCAAAGACACCTCAATGTCATTTGTTCGACAGGAGAGTTTTACCAAAGATAAGCCAAGTGATAACATTCAAGTCAAGAAACTGCCACATATCTCTAGTCATCCTGCTTTGAGAAGCTTGGATACTGAGGAAGCCGTTCGAGATACATTTCCCTATCCTAAAGAAGCAGAGAAATCTTTGACATCACCAGAAGAAAAGTTACCTGAATTTAGTCAACGATCAAAAAAAGTAAGCTGTCCCACACAAGATGACTCTCTTTCTGGTGATTCAGATGTGGATACCGCCAGTACAGTAAGCATGGTCAGCAATAAAAATGTTCCTGTCAGTGTAAATAAGAAGCACACATCTGCAGGTGATATGCGTAAAGAGAAATCATCTTCTGGTTTACAAGACAAAGCACGACAACCTACGGCTCGTGAACGGCTATCAGAAAAACGCAGAAATCATACCCCTGCTGATAATACCAGTAAAGCTGAACAAAGTCGTCGACTACAGCTTCGTCGCAGTGCCGGTAACCGTGGATCTTTAGATCTTTCAGATAATCAGCATGGCCAACAGCTCTGGCATGAAGCTGCAGCTTCTGACCACGAATCAAGTTCACGACCCAATAGCCGCAAAAAACTCCCTGCACACCTGCAGAAGGAAGACCCTAATAAAATGGCTAAAGGAAACCAGCAGGTGTTGACCCGGTCCAATAGCCTTTCAGCCCCAAGACCAACCCGTGCCTCCATGCTCCGCCGAGCTCGACTTGGCGAGGCCTCTGACAATGAGGGTGCCGAGACAGACCGTGCATCTCAGAGCTCTGACCACAGCAAGACTGCTGAGGGAAAGAAACTGTCAAGACTAGACATTCTTGCCATGCCTCGAAAACGCACTAGATCCTTTACTGTTCCAAGTGACAATGAGTCCACCTCAAGCAAGCACGGCATTTCTAACCGTCCTACAGAGACAAATAGCAGTGTGAGGAAAGGGGCTTCAAGTGAGGTGAGGCAGGCAACCAGCAAAGGGACCGCATCAGTAGGGAAGCACTCCACCACTCGTACCCATTCTAACCAAGTTAAACACAGTAGCACAACTGGTGAGTATCTTAAATCTCACAGATATTACCTCTAGCTCTAGACAAGACCACCAGAATTGCATTTTGCATTATATTACTAATAATGTAATTTGATGTTTTACATTGAGGTCAGTAAGTATTCAATCACCCTGTGACTTTGCAAGTTCTCTTACTTAGAAATATCATGGAGGGGTCTACAATTTTCAGCATAGGTGCATTTCCACTGTGAGAGACAGAATCTAAAAAGAAAGATTCGGGAATCACATTGTATGATTTTTTAACAATTTATTTGGTAATTACTGTATCATATAAGTATCGCTTTGATCAGCCAGATTTATCACCCTTAAAGACCTGTTATTTTGCTTTTAAATAGTCCAGGTACACTCTGCTCATGATTCTAAATTAGTAGCACCAGTTTGAGGTCGTAAGCTGTCATAAAGACACCTGTGTACCCCACAATCAGCCAAAGTCTAAGTAGCAACATGGGCAAAACCAAAGAGCTGTCAAAAGACACGAGACAAAATTTTAGACCTTTACAAAGCTGGAAAGGGCTACAGGGCAATTGCCAAGCAGCTTGGTAAAAAAAGAACTGTTGGAGCAATTGTCAGAAAATGGAAGAGGCTAATGATGTCCCTCGGACTGGGGCCCCACGGAAGATCTCTCCCAGGAGGGTATCACAGTAATTCCCAAATAAAATTGTTAAAAAATCATACAGAAATCAATGTGATTTCCAGATTTTTCTTTTTAGATTCTGTCTCTCACAGTGGAAATGCGCATATGCTGAAAATTGTAGACCCTTCCATGATTTCTAAGTAATAGAAATTGCAAAATCACAGGGTGATCAAATACTTATTGACCTCAATGTATTCAGAAATGTTGATTTTCCTTTTTTGTTTGTAATTTCAGGTACCCACCGTAGACAAAAGGATTCAGACTATTCCTCTACCTCAGAGGAGGAGGTTGAGACCAATTCCAAACATAAACGCTCTCATGCCTCAGCTTCAACTCAGACCCAGACTCCACAGAAAACTACTCAAATGAGGCTAAAATGTGTGTCTTTGGAAACGGAAGAGGACGAAACTCAGAATGAACACTTCCAAAATTGGTCTACTCATAGTGCAGAAATTGCCAGGTTATTTAACTTTCGTTGTTGTTGTGTTGTGATATGCTAATGGAATAGATATGAGTAATTCATTTTTTATTTTTTTCATTTTACATATATACTTGCTTTTTTTAGGCTGAGTCAAGATCTGGCCAAAGACCTTGCGATCCTCGCACGTGAAATCCATGATGTTGCAGGGGATGGTGACTCCCAGACGTCATCAAGTGTTGCAGCTACCACTTCCCCAGGCTCCATGCCCAATACCCCAGCATCCACTATCTCAACCAGAGAGGAGGTGCACCTAAAGTTTGCTTGCTTGGTGTGATGACATCCCATCATATACATTGACCCATTCCAATACCTTTTTAATATAAAGCAGAACATGCAGCAAATCTTTATATTTATACTTATTAGCACAAAGAGGAAAAATGTAGATGCAATATAGGTAAGCAAACCTGTTTGGTTTGGAGTCTTGGGTTGCTATACCATGGTACACCTCATGATAATTATATTGTGTCCCAAAAAGGTCTAAGACTAAGGTAAACGTTTTTTGTTTAATCTTGCATACGTTTTGTTGTATATTTTCTCTTTTGTGCAGAGACCATATGCATCATTACAGAGGTTCCTGTTACCTCAGGTGCTGAATTCATCACTCATTATTACCAAGTGGTGTCCAAAAATAATTAAATGACTTTCTCTGTATCAGTAGCCAGTATCGATGTACTAACAAGTGTCCAATGTCCAACTTTGAAACCTGTTGTTAAACTTCTGCCTTTCTTATGCATGAGATAACTTCCTAATGCATGGAAACTCACTTCCAAATTCACTCCTAAGGCTGTATGTTCACAAAAAAATATTTTAAATATTTGCCAGATGTATCCTGAAGAAACTAGGATCGAAGTTGCTGTGCTGACTGTGAACATAGAACCCTTTTCTATTCACCATTGAAGTAGCATGATCACACAGATATTTTCCCAGAGATCTGTTCCTAGAAGCCTCCATTGTAATCTGAGCTCAGAGATATTTGTCTCTTAACATCAAATTTAACCTGCCATTGTCATGTCCACCTGTTCTTACTGGTGCTTTCCCATCCCTGATTAATCTGCAGCTGGTACAGCATATACCCGAGGCAAGTCTGAACTATCAAAAGGTTCCTCCAGGCTCAACTAGTCCAATAGACCAGGACTCAAATATGAACGACCATGACAGTTCCAGACGGCGTCCCTGGAACCGTGAAGAGGTCAAATTTGGTCAAATCCTTTGCTCATTACACAATAAACTGATCCATTAGTCATTTACTCAGGGTGTAATAGCCTGCATAACCAATGGCAGTGCCTCTCAGAAACTGTATAGAAAAAAATGCAATTGCATAATTTCTTTTTAATCTTTTTATTTATTTTTTCAATCGCAGGTAATTTTGGACAATCTCATGTTAAACCCAGTCTCCCAGCTTTCCCAGGCTATCAGAGAGAACACGGAGCAACTAGCAGAGAAAATGAAGTACGAACAAAAAATATATTTAAAAACAATTTTAACAATTGGGACATCTTGAAGGCATTATTTATTTTTTTAAAGGTCATTAGGCTGTAGTTACATCATGTCTACAAATGACTTGCTATCTGTAAGAAAAAGAATGGAAAGAATTTCATCCTAGAGAATAAAAGAATATTAGTTTAGTCAAGAATAATCATCAGTATTTTTGGTCCATTTTTCCACAAAAGAGACTATATACTCTGCTCAAAAAAATAAAGGGAACACTAAAATAACACATCCTAGATCTAAATGAATGAAATATTCTTATTAAATACTTTGTTCTTTACATAGTTGAATGTGCTGACAACAAAAATGATCAATGGAAATCAAATTTATTAACCCACGGAGGTCTGGATTTGGAGTCACTACACACTACAGGGTGATTCAACTTCTCCTGAAGGAACTCCTTCCAGACCTGGACTAAAGCATCCACCAACTCCTGGACAGTCTGTGGTGCAATGTGGCGTTGGTGGATGGACTAAGACATGATGTCCCAGATTACTCACCCACTGCCATGCCATGGTCATGCTGGAGGATGTTGCAGGCAGCAAAACGTTCTTCACGGCATCTCCACACTCTGTCACGTCTCTCACATCTGCTCAGAGTGAACCTGCTTTCATCTGTGAAGAGCACAGGGCACCAGTGGCGAATTTGCTAATCTTGGTGTTCTCTGGCAAAGTCCAAACGTCCTGCACGGTGTTGGGCTGTAAGCACAAACCTCCACCTGTGAACGTTGGGCCCTCATACCACCTTAATGGAGTCTGTCTGTGACCGTTTGAGCAGACACATGCACATTTGTGGTTTGCTGGAGGTCATTTTGCAGGGCTCTGTCAGTGCTCCTCCTGTTCATCCTTGCACAAAGTCCTGCTGCTGGGTTGTTGCCCTCCTACGGCCTCCTCCACATCACCTGATGTACTGGCCTGTCTCCTGGTAGCGCTCCCATGCTCTGGACACTACGCTGAAAGTCACAGCAAACCTTCTTGCCACACATTGATGTGCCATCCGGAATGAGCTGCACTACCTGAGCCACTAGTGTGGATTGTAGACTCCGTCTCATGCTACCACTAGAGTGAAAGCACTGCCAGCATTCAAAAGTGACCAAAACATCAGCCAGAAAGCATAGGAACTGACAAGTGGTCTGTGGTCACCACCTGCAGAACCACTTCTTTATTGGGGGTGTCTTGCTAATTACCTATAATTTCCCCCAGTTGTCATTCCAATTTGCACAAAAGCATGTGAAATTGATTGTCAGTGTTGCTTCCTAAGTGGCCAGTCTGATTTCACAGAAGTGTGATTGACTTTTAGTTACATTGTGTTGTTTAAGTGTTCCCTCATTTTTTGAGCAGTCTATTTTCAATGCATGCATCTACTAAAGGTTCATTTTACTTCAGCATACACTGAATATACTGAGAGTTTCAAAGCACATAATGCCATTTTATTCTATTAAGATCTTTAAATAAAGAACTAACAATACTGTCCAAGTTCATTTATAAAATGTTGCACAGAAAGCATCCTAAATCTGACTTTCCAATCATCTCTCAAATATGTGTGTTTGATTTATTGGATGAATGTACAGACAGAAAATGCACGTCTCTTTCAGATGTGAAATCTGTGAATCGCAAATGATCTTGAACTTGCACACAATTTAATGGTTTCAGCTGTCTGCCTTGTAAATGACTCCTAATTAATGTCATTAACATATAAAATATCACCAATCATCATAATTTAGAACAGTGAGCTGAAAGAACAGCTTACATTTTCAAAAACCTGCAATACAACAATGTAACAAAAGGCATATGTGACGCTAAGCACTTTTCCACGTCCACATCCAGTTTTTACAAATAGTGCTGGCATGGATTTAAGTATACACACTCTAAGATTAAATCTGTGCATACGCACACTTTATAAATGAGGCCCCTAGTGTGTGTTTTTGGTCTCTTTAGTCTCACAACTATTGTGTCTCTTTTAGAGCTCTGTTTCAAAACAAGACAGAGGTCTGGGAGGAAATAGAGGCAAAGATCAATGCTGAAAATGAGGTTCCCATCCTTAAGACATCCAATAAGGTACATTCATTTCAATGTATTTTCCAAAGACCAAACATTCAGTTGAGAGGTGTTTCTTTATTATTTTTTTAAATATATTTTCCTTACTTCGTATGCAGGAAATCTCATCTATTCTCCAAGAACTGCGAAGGGTCCAGAGACAACTTGAGGGTCAGTTTATTAGCATTAGATTTTTATGCTACACATTCTGGTGCTTCCCTACAGTATATTTATATTTATCTTTGTCATACCACAGTGATCAACACTATTGTTGAACCTGGAGGAGTCATCAAGATTCACCCAATGGGAACTTCTCCAACCGGAAAGACCAAATCTGTTTCCAAGGAGTTTACCAGCCCCACTTCTGCTAATGCCAATTCAAGTGCAAAGCGAGGTCCCAGGGCCCCCGAGGTAGTTTAAGCTTGCTTTCAACAAGGGCGTAGCCATTAGCTTGCTTTGCAAAAAAACAAAAACACATCACAATCATGTCAATCATGTACTGCACATCTCTTTGGAAACTGCCATATTCGTGGCACATTTGTGAAAGTATTGTAAGACTATCTGTGGTGCAAATAATTCGGCATATGCTTTCTCAAACACTGCGGACACTACTCCACAAGCTAAAGCAGGTGTAAACATTGTTTTCTTCAACAGTTGTAATCTGTGGCTTGTTTGAAAGATTGTCCAAATGTGAAGTTGTCATTTATGATTGAGTGAATGAGTGGGTGTGTCACTGTATTCCTGTACCATGTCTGTTGTGGTCTCATTGATTGAAAACCATGTAGCATTCAATCTGTTGTTCCGTTTCAATCGTAAAGTACTTGGCTGCTACAAAACTTCAGCATAAAAAAATGGGTGAATACACAATACTAAATAAGTGCTTGCCTTCAACAGGGGCATGGCCATTAGCTTGCTTTGCAAAAGAAAAAAAAAAAGATGAGCTGTTTTAAATATAATGCTATGAAAGATAAGAATCAAATATTGGTGCTTTTCAGATTATGACTACTGTTTATTTCCCAGACAGCAAGTTAAAATGTTAAAAGTAAGCAACCTTTGGCATAGATTGTTTCTTTTTGTATTTTTATTTTGCAACTACACTCTATTATGTCTAAAAGGTCTGGGGGGTTTATTTACGTGTGTAAGCGAGTACTAGATTATGTAGAATCCTGTGTGATGCTGTGAAGTATTGTTGCTGTGTGTTAGAGGTGAAAACTTGAAAAACGGGTTACCTTCACCCTGCCCTTATATATTATGCTTTTATGATTGTATGCAACAAAATGATTATTTTTAATTTAGGATGACAAAAAAATAATTGGAGCAATCAAAAAGCAGCTGGATGTAACAGGCAATCGCCCTCATGTTTGTATTAGCCATGTATTTTTTTAATGTCATATACTCATGTATTTGTGATTTTGAATGTTTTAAAAGGATCAAAATGATAATGAGATATCCTTAAAAAAAGAATGAAATCCAGAACAATAATGTCACACAAATATTTAATTTTGAAAATTGCACATAAAGTAGCAGGGTAAGACAGGGTAAGATACCACTTGAGCCAAGATGTTTTTTTTCTGTTGAACATAGATGCCACAAAACACAACTGATACAGTAAACGGCTATGCTGTTTTTGAATTAGACTACCTAAATTCTTTGGGATAAGACACCCCTCCCACAACTGGCCCCAAGCAGCTTGTTGTTACTAATGCATTTTTATTTAATACATGGGTGTATGTATTCAATTAATTAATACACCCATGTACTATTTTAAAGATATTTGCTCTTCATTGAAACCTTGGCAGAGTGAATTCATTCAGTTTGAGTTTATAATGTTGCTGTAACGATGTAGCTTGAATAAAAATATGGGGAACACAATATGTAAATATTCATGTGCCGTATAATGTAGTAAATGCACATTATTCTTAAGAGTGGCATTTTACTCATCTTACCCTAACCATTTTAGCCATTGGGCCAATATTATTGTAAGATCCAGCAGCTTATGATAACAACATTGTGAATGTGCAGTGAACCAACAACATACAAGAACACCTTTTTGTGTGCCAGGGTCCCATTAACACATTAAATTATTTAGTAAACGATTAAGATTGATTGTTAAGATTGTACTTGTTTTGTGTCTGTAAGTGTGATCTTCCGTTACAGCATTTTTTTTTACCATGTTTTGTTAAAAAAGTCTTGCAATCCTGGTGTTGAGGTAATGTTTCTAAATATCTGCACTAAGAAATGATTGTATACCACATTAGTATTATAGTTTAGCAGCTCACCATCAAACAGTTTGCTTTAGTTTTTTGGCTGTACGTTATGGATGGTATGTATCAAATGCAAAGAGATAATTATTTTGGAATTATTGCATGTGAGCCAAAGCTAGGACTTGTGTACAGCTGTGTGTGTTCACTTATAGAGCAGTACTGCAGCAAGTTGACGATGAACAACTAACATTTATAAAGCCTAGTAATTGCACACAAGGTGCAATTGTGTTTTGTGCTGGAGTACTTATGCTCTCCTGATGTATTTTTAAATGTACTCAAATTTTCTTTGTCACCCACAATACAAGGCCTGTAAATACATTGAGTATAAAGGAAACATTCAACGCTGGCAGTGTTATATTTGTGTTCTTGTATCTAAATCTGAAAACACAAATTGTTGTTAAATTAATCTAAGTGGCTTTGCTCTGTGGCAAATGCAATTATCTTGTCATGACAGGTTCCATATCCACATTATTTTCATGGATTCAATATTTGTATCCATGAAATCCATTGTTTTTTCAAGTCTTCACCACATTTCTTAACACCTTTTAGCTATAGCTTTAAGATATAATCTGTAATTTTAGCAATCCCAAATGAAGATTGTATTCTAACAAGACAGAGGAGTCAGAAATATTGCTGATTTGACTATTTGACGGATTCAAGATAAAATAATTTTTTAAGGCCTAAAAAACGCATTTACATGGGACATAAAAAAACGCAAGTTTACAATTTGAATTTTCTTTGGTTTTAATATGGAGTGAATTTTCACTTTCACAAGTATTTATTGATGCATTTGTAATAAGTCAGACAGATAAGGAAATTTATAGAATCACTTAAATAACAGAAACACAGTGATCAATGAGATGTTATCACAGGCTGCAAAACCGAGCGTTTCAGATGCACATACAGGGTTAATATATGTCTTGTAATTGTGACATTCCCCAAAACCTGAATATTTGGTTGGTTGTAAAGATCACAACAAATCTTAATGCAAGCTTAAGTAGCATCATTGGTGTAAGCTTCAAAAAATAAGTAACCGTCTATTTTTAAACATTTGGATCTAGTCTCCTGGACAAAAGCAATCCTAAATTCATTAGTCAAAGACTAGTTTAGCTTAAAAAACAAACAAACAAAAACTTTGTTCCATGCATGACATTTAAAATAATAATAATAACAACTTTAAAATGTCTTTCAGTTAAAAGTAAAATAAAACCCTGTTTTCAAATGGTCCATTTCATTTAGAATCTAGACGAAATAAGCTACTATGTCAAGACTAGAATTGTATCTCTTGCTGAAGAAACCCTTAGCTCAAATATTACATTATTTACATTTTTGGGTAAGGTATTTCAATTATTTATAAACATGAATGTAATTTATGTAAAATGACTACCAAATACATACATGTACAGTAACTATCAAATATGTTATTGGTATAACAGAAAGAATAAATGTACAACACAAACTGTACAACAATATTTACACTTTCTTCCTTACATTTAGACCATTAAAGTCCACATGCTTCCCAATATCTGCAGGCTACATATAGTGTCCAAAAAACCACAGAAAGCAAAATGTAAAGATTAATTATTTTTTAAATTTTAAGGTTTAAATTTGCCAAGATGATTTATTTGGCTACAGCATGACATATGCTGACCATACTGTACACATTTGTCTTCAGTGGTCAAAAAAAGAGAGAAATTAAAGAAGCTACAGAAAATAAAAATTTCACAGCCAACGATTTACTAAAACCTTTGAAACATACAATAGATGTTGTTTAAACAACTGATTTTATCTTATGTTTTGGAATTTTTCTCTGAGATTCTTGACAACACTGTGTTGACTAGAATCATCCTTTTGCACAGCATTGTCTGAGGATTCACTATAGGATGACGTTTTCTCAGTTTTTTTGCACGTGTCAATCTTAGGTAACTGTTCTGCCTTAGATCCTCCATCTTCCCTCAAATGGTATTCCTCTGACTCCTGATATGCCCGACAGCGGTCAATAACAGCCACGATTGAGATCTTCTCACGAGATGTTGGTGAACGAATTAGGACGTAGCTGTCATCTGTTCCTTCTGTTGTTATTTCCTCTTTCTTACACTCTTGTGTTGACAGGTCCATCTTTACTGGTGGCACTTTCTCAACCACAATTATATTCTTCTCATTTGGAAGGGTAGCTTGAGCAGAGATATAGAAGCCACTGCTGGCATTTTTACTCTGAAGATCATTCAAATACAAACTACCCCATTTTTGGTCCAGAGAACCTGCACGCTGGGTCCGAGTCAGCAATTCTCCTGTATCCCCTCCTGGATAAAACTTGTAAACCGAAGAGTCTGTGGAACCATTAGAGGTGACTAAATGGCTAGAAGAGCAGCTAGAGCGTCTTCTAGAACTGTCAAACATCTTTTCTTCCACTGAGTGACTTTGGCCTACTGTTGGCTGAGCAGACGAGCTACCGAGGTGTGCATATTTTGAGCAAAGTTCACGGACGTCCGGCCAGTTGAAGCTCTCAGGTGGTGGACTAAGAGGACTCCTGGAATGGGACAGGTGTGGGGACAAGACCTTTGGGCCACTGACAGAAGTGTGTTCTGGGCTTGGAGTCAGAACCTGAGCCTTCTTGTCTCCATCATAATAAGGCTGATCATATGGAGCCATTGAGAGCATCAAGTCTGCTTTAACTGTTAATCAAAAAATGACAAATGTAAGTGGAGCAGCAAACATAAGATAATAATTTTAATTATATTTTATTTGTATTGTAATTTGTATATTATTTATAAATATACACAAACAGTATATTGAAAATATTTACATGTAGTTGCATTTATATACACTCAACAAAAATAACACACACATACATAAAAATAAAGATATGATAATATTCAAATACTATCCCCATCTTACCTTTGGTCTCTTTCTCTGGCTTTTCTTCCACCACTGAAAGCAGCTTCCTCTTGGCCAACCATGCATCTCCTGACTCCTGACTCCTCTGTCTCAACACTGGTTGTGTGCACTTCATCCGTTGACTGTATTTCCTTGCCAGATGAAAAACTTTGTTTTGGGATGAATCTGCATCTTCTGCTGACTGAGCTTCTGTGTCCCTCTTATCTTCAGTTTCTGCTCTCAACTGGATAACTCTGGGGGCTGGAACTTTAAGAGGCCTACCTTCATCTTCCCATTGTCTGGGTCTGATGTCATCACTCTCACTGGCTGCACGATTTTCCTTCTCCTTAAAAGCTAATGGTGTAGAGGACTCCTCCCTGATAGTGCTCAGATCTGAATCTTCAAACATTATCAGTCCATCGCTGACTTTCGTTTCTATCTTTTTTCTTTGGCATGGATCCTTCCTGGGGAGGCTGGGCCTTAGTGCTTTGAGGTCCCCTTGACATCTAGTGACCTCTTTTTCCATATCTTGCCAGACCTTGATCATTTCAGAGGATGGACGGAAAACCTCCTCCTCATTACTCCCAACTATAGACTGAAGTTTGATGGGACCATCTACATCAAAGTCAAACAGGTCTCCATTTATGTCATGCCTATAGAAATCTGTGGAAGTGCCGATAACAGGTTGTTTCAGAGTAGCTGGATTCGCATCGCTTTCTGACAGAGCCAGTGTAACCAAAAGAGATTCTGTGTGTGAGTTTTGAGCTGTAATAGGCCCAGATTTACTGGTGGTCTTCTCTAGGACAAGGTCTTTATCTTTTGGAATGCTGTTAAAACGACTAACTGAATTTCTAACAAGCCCGCTAGGAATGTAAGTGAGGCTCTCTCTACGCTTTAGGCTAAATGTAGCATCCTGGTTTTCTGCATTCTCATAGTAGCTCCTAATCTTATCAATGAGTAGTTGGTCTTGCCTAGACAGCACTGAATCCCTTCTTCTGTAGATGGTTCGATCCAAGTCAAAAAGACTGTCATCTCCTGAAGACCCGATCACGAAGTCTGCTGATGCAAGGGCTTCCTGGGTCAATGGAACTCCATGTGACTCAGAGCAGGTGCTGGCAAGGCGATGTTGGTGCTCATGGGCATCTCCTAGACTTAGGGTGCTACCGGTCCTGCTGGGAATCCGTGGAGATACGCAACTGAGGGAGCGCATTTCCTCTGTGCTGACGCTACTACGCCGTGCATTACATGCAAAGTGTTCAGCAATGACACTGGCCTTATCGAGCACAGATGAGGGTAGGATGCTAGCGGAGTCTAGTTTCTCTTCTACATCCTCCTCTTCCTCTGAAGAATCACCAGGTGTGTCTTCCTGCTGTATCAGTGAAGAGGCCTCATTTTTAGGACCTTTCTGATCATCTTTGTCTCTTGCAGAATCCAGATCCTGGATATCTGGTTTGTCCATCTCTTTGGACTCTGGATCACAAAACACATCTGGCTTCAATTTCTCAGTGGAACCCCAGTAAGAGGTTATTTGCAGGTTTTGAGATTCTTCCTTGAGAGTATAAAAAGGGGAAATCGAGATATAGTTAGTGTTAATTTCATTGATCTCTGGGTTTGTTTCAAAAACAGCTGGGTATTGCCAACAACCTTGTGGTACAAATATTTCAAAATATCACATTTCTAAACATTGGTTAGGTAACCTGCGACTTACTAATGCAAATTAAAAATAGTAGGTAGAATTTTAGTCCTAGATGTAAAGTATTACATTTACGTAGCAAACATAAATTAAACAATTGTAATTAAACAACTAACCTGTTCTGAGATATATTTTTCATCCTTGAGATATGCCTCCACCTGTTCAACTGATGGGCCATTTTCTCTTTTAAAGTTGTTCTCGGTGTTCTCACACCCCCCTTCCTAATATAAAAACATGTTTTTAGGGATGTTTGAGATAACCATTAACTTTCAGTAAATATTTAAAGTGTTATATAAGCAATACAAGTATCAAATAGTAAAACAATTATTCAGACATCCAGATTAAGTTAAAGTTAGAGTCATTAGCAAGTCCAGATGAAATCACCAATGTTTTCCATGCTGATTTCGGAAAGAAAGTGTATTCTTTTATTTATTTATGTATTGTTTGTTTCTTAGACAAAACAGAAACATATTTTTAACAACATATTTGACATAATTACTACAATAAAGGAAAAAATAAATAAATAAAAAAAATTATATATATATATATATATATATATATATATAATTTAAATAAAAAGATGGAGAATATGTAGAACTTGGAGAATGGTGTGAAAATCTGGAACTTCCTGAATAATTCTGTGCACACAGATTCCATCTGGGCTTGTTGTTTTCAAAATAAAAGATCATAACCATTTTAAACATTTGTTAATGCAGTAAATAGAACAACTGCTATTACATGCACATCTTAGTTAATATGTTTGAATTAAATCATTGAACATTGAACATTTCAAACTGGGAATGTCAATCAAGTGGATATGGTAATCAAGTGTTCACCATGTCCTACCACTAGCGATATCATCTGTTTTAAAGAGTTTTTGTCCTAACCAACGCCGTTTTGTTTAACACTTGCTTATTTTCGTGACTTTGCATTGGAAAGCGACATACACAAACAAATCTTACGGAACCTGAATTACTACTCCTTCTATACAGTGGGTACGGAAAGTTTTCAGACCCCCTTACATTTTTTACTCTTTGTTATATTGCAACTATTTGATAAAATCATTTAAGTATTAATGAACACACAGCACCCCATATATAAGACCTTACAGCTCACAATGCATCAGAGCAAATGAGAATCATGAAGTCAAAGAAACTGCCTGAAGACCTCAGAGAAAGAACTGTGGCAAAGCACAGATCTGGCCCAAAAAAAATTCTGCTGCACTTAAGGTTCCTAAGAGCACAGTGGCCTCCATAATCCTTAAATGGAAAATGTTTGGGACGACCAAGAACCCTTCCTAGACCTGGCCCATCTGGCAAGACAATGACCCTAAGCACACAGCTAAAATAACGAAGGAGTGGCTTCACAACAACTCCGTGACTGTTCTCGAATGGCCCAGCCAGAGCCCTGGCTTAAACCCAATTGAGCATCTCTGGAGAGACCTAAAAATGGCTGTCCACCAACGTTTACCATCCAACCTGACAGAACTGGACAGGAACTTGTTGAGTCCCAAAAAGACTTGCTGTATTAGATCAAAAGGGTGCTTATACTAAATACTGGGCAAAGGGTTTGAATACTTAGGACCATTTGAGGAACATTGAGGGGAAAAAAAGAACTTAAATTATTTTAGCAAATTGCTGCAATATAACAAATAGTAAAAAATTTAAGGGGGTATAAACACTTTCCGTACCCACTGTATATTAAATATTACTATGACAAATCCCTCAATTCCATATGGAAAGCCATGAAAAGCATGACTCACATTAGTTATAACAAATAGTCTATAGTCAGGTAACATGTTCTTTGGTTGTATGTTCCTCAGCTGCAGTGCTTGCAAACAGAGGGAATAGTTCTGACTGTGTCACATTACACCCTGTTTACATGCTTTGCATAAACAAGTTGTTTGATGCTAGACTCTTGTTTTATCAAGCCTGGTTAGACAATGCTGATACCAGTACATGACATTTTGAAATGAATTAAATTTTAAATAAATGAAACAAAGAAAGATTAACCTTAAACAATTATTTTAAGGATCTAGGTCTACTTAATCTCATACATTTTTTTTCCTGAAGTTGGACAACATAATTTATTTGTTATATGTCACCACAAAAAGCACATTATGTTACTTGGAAAAAAATAGAGCTAATGAATAAAGTTAAGATAGTTCTTAGCTTAAAAACTGATTTTATTTAAATAAATCACATTGTTTTTAGAGTGTATGCTTGTGAGTTTTGTAGTTTATTAAATTCAAGGTGATCCCCCTACAAACATACAGTACAATTAATTTTGGTGTCAGGCAAAAATTGCATTTGTTTGGGACAGATGATAAAGTTTGGCTGGATTAAGAAATTAAAACACTTTCAACATCTGAACATTCTCTACTATGGAGGACCAAAACTGCAAAAGTTAAAAATAAGCAAGTAAAAAAAAAAACAGGAAAATGAAGAAATAAAGACTTAATAAAAACAACTTGTCTATTTGTAATTATTTAATTCTGAATAAATTTTTTTCCTTTATGTATTTTTTTCTGTATTTATTTTACACTTAATTTTATTCTTTTTAACTTTTATTTACTTATTATTTAATTCATTTTTATATTTATTTATACATGTATTTATTCATGTGTTTATATATATATATATATATATATATTATAAATATATTTATCATTTATTCTCACTTTTATTTATTTCCATATTTATTGATTATAATATATATTATGATGCAAATTAAATGAATACCATATATTATTAATTTACACTACATGCCAAATGCCTGCTCAATAAAGCTGTTACTACTTTGAATGTAACTAATAATAATAATAATAATAAAAACACGTAAAAAAAAGAAAAAGAAAAAAGTGAACATTTATCATTAACCGTTGCTAGATGTCAATAAAGTGACATTTATCAATACAGTGAAATTACAGTTTGTTTAGTTCTGCCAGCATTGCTAAAAGCTGTACAAAGTTAGATTCTGCTCATGCCATGTGAGCTGTTAGTGAATTGATGCATTCTGTGAGAGCACATGCAGCATGGTTGAAGGTTTGGCAGACATGCGGGTTGTGTCAGGCTGGGGTATAACAGGATCCCTTTGGTGGCAAACCTCACCATTGTGAAGTCCATGGAAAGCAAAGCTCTGGCTCTATAGTGCCAGCAGGAAATGGCAGCCAACATTGAACTTGCAAAGTCAGCTACCTGGTTGTCCTCTATTAGAATATCGTCAGCGTCACTTCCCTCCCCTTCTGCTTCATCCCCATTTTCTTGCCTCAATCTGGCCTTCAGAGATGGTAAGGCATGGATGGGTTCCTCATTACCAATGGGAATCAGAGATTCGGCAGAGTATTCATCTTGTGCACCAGGCTTCTCATCTGAAGACTCGCATAAGCCAAGAGTGCTAATGCTACCAGTGGCTTGTAAAGGCCACCTGTCAGCGGCCAGTGCCCCCTCACTGTCAGAATGCTGGGGCATGAAGTCACAAAGATTTCTTCTTAGAAGATATAAGGACATGACTCAAACCAAGAATAAAATAATATTTTTTTGAGAAAAGAATTTCCTTTTTGGGTATAAAGGTGCCCTTTGGACAGCACACATATGACATTTTAATCGGCAAGACTTTAAAGCGAACAATGTACTTTTGTGATTGAGGATAAGTGCTGTGTCCGGTAAGTGTGATTCTACCACTGAGTTAACGCTGATGTGAATGTATGTCGCGCTGTACAGCATATTAGCATATAGACAGAGATGATAAAATCACACGATACTATGATATACCTTAAAAAGCAGATCGCAGAGAAATATTTATCGTCCACTATCAAATATCGCACACCCCTATTGTTACTTGTTTTTATTGTTCCCTATTTTTAACAGAATTAGAACAATTCTTAAAACTACTTTAGGTATCGTTACTGTTATTATGTGAAAAGACCTTTCATTGGAGTGTACTGTCTATGTTTTCTATATTTGACACCATTTCTCACTTACTGTATGCAAAGAGAAACATCCTTTATACCAGATATGTAACGGACTTCACCAGGATCCCTTAATCATCATTATCTTGCTTGTATCTCCTAATTAACTATTAACTCACTACCTAAGGAGTCCAATAATTGGAAACTCTCTTTTTTATATTTTTACCTAGTTATTATAAACATTATTACTTTTACTACATCATGTGTGTTTTATTTTATTTGTCAGTATTTGTACTTTTACATACCCTTGTGGATCAAAAAGTAACACATCAAATAAAAACAGCATAAGTTGTACACTTCTGCTTTTGTGATTTCTACAATTCTTTGTTTTTTTTAAATACTGTCTTTGTGGTTTTGTATAACCACATCTAACTGATTTCTAAATATTTCTTTGGTTGATTACATGGCTTCTTACCTTAAGTATTACTGAAGAATTCACCCAGACATCAGCCAGATAAAAGAAAGACAATATTAGTACATTTTGACAGAAAGTTTTTAAATATCAACAGTGTTTATAATTTTGTTCCAAAAACTTTCTGTGAAATACAAATAGTATTCGTGTACGTAACTTTTCTTATACCAAAATGTAAGCACATTTGCATTATTAGCAGGCAAGGACATGTGCTTGGAACACAAAGAAGAGCTAGATAATGGATTTTCTAGGGGGGCTGGAGCCACTTGAGTGCCACATTAAATAAACTACAAAAAAAATAGTTCCTAGTCCCCACTGTATTATTACATGCCAGGAGCTAAGACTTTTTATTTGAATATAGTATAATATCTTAAAGTTAAAACAGAATGGGCACAGAGAGATTTACCTTCAGGGTTCTTTAGGATCTCTTTAGAGGGTTCTGTTGGAAGATGAAGTAGCAGACCATCTTTGTAAAATTAGAAAGTTTCAAGTAAAAAAAGATAAGTTAAGTGTAAGATTTAGATTGGGAACCTACCTGATTGTCTCCGGCCTTGTCTAGAGTTAGAAAACTCCTCTGACTGGCATGACACAGACTTTTTGAGCCTCTCAGGGCTGTACCTATACTTTTTGTCTGAAACAAAGTTGTCAAAACAGGCCCGTGACATTTATTTTCAGAATAAAAAAAGAACAATGGTATGAAATTATGTTCATGAGTGGTTAGAAATATTTACAAATAGAATCCATCTCCAAGATTGCTTCCTTTGCCTAGAAGAAGAAAACTAAATTATTATCTGTCCAAAATAATTTTAGACATTTTAAATAAAAATCCTAGATTTTTTTTTGTTTGTTTTAATTCATTGCATACCTTTTGTGGTATCACAGCCTGATGGTTCTCTAGAATGAGCCGTTTAATATGATGAGCCCATAGTTTTTTTTCCTCCACCGTCCTAGCCTATTAAGAATAATATACTGCATTTGAGGAGTTGTATAAAAATAAAAACAATAAGAAAATAATATATTTTTATTTACTCTATTAACAGGATTGTCTACAAAATATCTGAATGGTAATAATAATAATACATTTATTTTATATTCATACAGCAATTTAAAAAAAACTTTAATATAACAAACAACAAAAAAATTAACAACTAACCAAGTAAACAAAAAATATTCTGAGTTTCTAGAGCAAATCTGCTTTTTATGAAAAAAACATTTAAAGCCACAGTGAGAGAACCTTAAATTGCAACTTGGTGTGCAAGGCATTATAAGTTTGGCTGAATATTGTGAAGCCAGATATTGCAATGCCTTGTATGTAAGCATACGGATATTGAAATCTATACCTGGGGCCTGTTCAATAAAACAAGTTTACCAAATAAGCCAGGCTTATGGCAGATATTCTGACTTATTTTAATACAAATTAACTGGCAATAAGTCAGACTAACTGAAATAAGCCTGGCTTATACTCTAATCTTG
>JAUMHI010000065.1:2047786-2078112 GCA_032359435.1 Enteromius unitaeniatus
GGTGTATTTATAGCTTCCTGGTCTCTGACGTCACCTGCCCATGACGTCGCGACACTCCATTGGTTTTGTTCTACAGCATATTCACACGGCGGTCACGCAAGGCGTTCCCAAAGCGTTTCGACGCAGCGTCTCGTTCCCTAAAGGAACCATGGTTATATTCATAACCTGGAGACGTTTTTGCCCAAACCTCAAATGTCTTTTAAATGAATAAAACTAGAAGCATTTGTTAGCTTTAAGATTTTTTAATTCAATTATTCAATCCAAATACACTTTATTGTTGGAATTCTGTCTTGGATCTCAAAGCTTAACCTATTCAACCTAGCATCTGCATGCAAGCCTTCTGTTGCTGGGCAAAATGTAATATTTCTTATACAAAATGTAAGAAGGGTCAGACATAATTTTTCCAGACAAACTCAATTTTTTCATATACACATATTGAAAACTTGAAAAAGTGCAATTGGCACGCGCCACTTCTGCGCTGCTTATGCGTGCAAACCAGCATGTTTAACGCGCCGCTTAATTTGCGCAAATCGCACTGCCGGATGTCTAATTGCGTCTTTGTATTGACTTAACATATAAATCACTCGCACTTTAACGCTTCATTCACGTCTGGTTGTAACAGCTACCTAATGTTAAATAATGGTTATGACAAAAATGTCAATGTGCTTTTAAGAGATCCATATAAAAGATCCGTTATAGTGATGTGAGTGCGCTCTCAGCAGAGACAATCACTCTCCGGCTGATTTAATCCCCCATCACTCTAAATAGCATAATGAAATGTGCGGTATGAACAGTAACAGTGAACCATTAAAACATTTGCTTATAACGCAGGACCTTAGCACCAACACGTGAACCACAACAAAGCAAATTCAGCTTACTTTTTATCAAAAAGATTGACAAGACAAAATCTAGATCATGGATGCAGAACAGCTGTGGGTGCATATGTGATGCGATCTGGGCAAACTATATATAAAACTAAAAATAGGTTGAACGTCATTTTTTTTTTGTCAAAATAAGGTTTTCATTAAATTATTATTTTATAACATCTTGTCTATAATGTCTTACTGAGATTCAATTATTGCAATAAACATCCTGTAAATGCACAAGAATGTACACAAAAATAGAAAAAAAATTGAAAAGTGAAAAACAATTGTAATGGAAGCGTTGCTCACGGTAGGTGATTTGAAGTTTTTACTATTCTCTGAAGTGTTAACCCAAGACTGGTTGTCTAACCTGTAGTAAGAGATGATATTTGAGGATCCTCTGGACAGGCTTGAGAAGGTAAGATCCCAGAGGCAGTGATCGCTTTAAAGCAGCTTGCCTCTCCCTGAAGAACTTGGCAAGAGTTTTGTTTCTCATGCAGTCTGTTAGAGCAGCCACAGAGCTATGGAAAGAGATGAACAGTCAAAACACAGCACACCATACTAACAAATAAATGTCTCAATACTTGACTTTACTCTATGTTATATTTATGTCATACAGTGAGGTCAATAAGTATTTGATCTACAATTTTGTCTTTTGACAGCTCTTTGGTTTTGCCCATGCTGCTACATAGACTTTGGCTCACTGTATTGTATCACTGTATTGACCTCACTGTATCTGTAAATTATTTTAAAACTATGTACTGCTGTTACGCCAAAGTAATTCTATATAATGCATATTACTGTCCCCAAACATTGGTTGAGTAATGTCTGGAATTGTCCCTGAATTTGTGTGGTTGTTCAGGTATTAAAAACCTTATTGGTCATAATTTATTACTGCATTAATAGTTTCTTTGGTGCAGAAAAATCACATCAATCTGACCATCTATCCATAGGCTCTTAAACATAATATGTGGGCATTCAGTACAACTTACTTTGGATAATTGGTGCAATATTGTGTGTAGATGTCAAAATATTCACGCTAAAACAGATGAAAATCAAAGTCAGTAACATTTTTCTCAACAACACACAATCACATCACACAATACAAATATTCACCTGCAACAAGTCTCATTTACATATTTCGATTTGGAAATTATCATTTGCTGTAATTAGAGCAGTTTTTCTGTAACTTGAGTATTTTGAAGTTATTTTTAAAGTAAAGATGCTAAAGAATTTTATGAATAAATTTCAACACTTATCGTTACAGATATATTTCCCTTTTAGTTTCATAAAGATATTTTTCAAATATGGTCAGATCTAAAGACTTAAAAGGCCTTCACCTTGATCACAAAGCATCTGGCAATGGCCACAGGATCATTGTCACACATGTCCAGTGATTGAAGAAGCTCACTAAAAAAATAGAAAGCATGTTTACAGACTACAAAACGTTTACTGTTACTAATGATTATTAAAACACCACATGCTCTGCACATTTCTGTAAAGAAAAACACCCCATTAAGGCCATGACAGCGTTAAGTTTGCTAATGGCCTTGTGATACAGAATTAACAGCACATGCAGTCTGCAAGTCAGTCACCTTCCTCTACCTATGGTCAGTGAAAAAATTAACATCTCTTACCACTCATACCATTAATAAAGCAATGCCTTGATGGAGCACCTTACATGTCTTTAATAGTATTAAAATAAAATCACTTTAATGAACAGCAACAAGTGGCTTATTCCTCTTAAAAATGAACATGAAAAAAGACACTATTGCATAGCAAATGATTAGATGCATTAAATAATAATCACAATTTCAATCATAATCATAATAATCAGATGTTTAAAACATCTTGAAATTACGAACAAGAAACAACTGGATTGCAATATTTTTCAAAGTATGAATGAATGTTAGATTCATCGTATCATCTTTCATTTTCATTTTTGCAGCATTTGCTTTGCCACTGTTATAGGAAATCTGAATCTCCTGTCCATTAAGTGTTCCTTAATCCATGTTTAAATGGATCTGAAAGCAAAACTCAGGACTTAGCTGACCACAGCAAACACCACGGCATACAGGGGTCTACACTTTCTGTGTCATGCATTTGTGACATACCACAAACAGAATTATTTTCTATAAATTGTTCAAAACAATTCTTCATTCACTTACTGTATGGTATTGGGAAGAAAAGTATCTCTCTGCAGTAAGACCAACACCTGACAACAGGTGAGCAGACAATGTTCAAAAACAACATACTGATGTGAAAAATTGTGTGTAACCTGTCAGATTCATTACATTATGACCAGATGCAATCTGTTTTAATTGGGCGTGGCAACAAGTTCTGGGCACTATGCACAAGCAGTGGCCATGGGCCCCCGTAAGCTTGAGGTTCACAACTACCTACAACTAACTTTACTACTAATCTAAGAACTCCTATATGTATAACAAAAAAAAAAGTTTCTTATCTTAAAATTATATTTAAAAAAAAATTAAATTTCACTCCTCAGGGGCCCTCCCCCAACTTAGTCACACTTTTCACCCCTGCTGAAGGTTTCGTTCTTCTTACTGGTTCTCTGGCAAAATACGACTTCTCTTTTAGATAGAATAAATAATTTTGTGGGAGACTTTGAGCTTTGTAACTCTGCAGATCTTTCACAAATCACAAACAGCTACATACCACAATAAAGAAAAGAAAAGTTACTAAAAATTGCATCATATGACCCCTTTGAAGAAAATATAAAAAGGAAAAATGAATATAAAAAAATTATAAATAGCAATTCATAGCAACAAAACGTATTTTACAATACATTCACATGGTGTGTCGGCATCAATGCTTAATGGTGGGCTTGATTAGTTTTCTGGTGTTGCATTTGGCTAGCACTAGGGTATTTGCATAAGGTGATCTGAAGCCTGCATTGGCACTACATCAATAAATACTTGCCAGGAACAGCTAGTTATCATTTCTTTAATATTCTGTTCATTTAATCTGGATTTAGGTGACATAATGGTAAAAAAAACCCCTCAAATAACAGCTATTTTTCAGCCTTTAGTCACCATTGCTATTAAATACAGTAATGAATTAAGATAGCATTATAAAGTCTTAAAATTAAGATTGTTCTTTGTATAGAAAACCTATGTATGTCAGTGTCTGTACATGAATCAATAAATGACTGGTGCTGGTTTTGTTGGGCTGCCAAAATAAGCTAATAATGAAGAATTTCTTACCTGTTAAACTCATAAATGTCCTCTATGTTTCCAAACAGAGCACACACCTGTTCTGGCTTGATGGAAAGATCTCCTGTATCTATAATGTGAGCAAGGTAGTCCTGCAAAGAGAAAATCAATCTTAAAAACTGTAGGACTCTTTTGACTTATGATATCTACATATAAATCTATATCTATATCTATATATATATATATATATATACATACATATATAAAGGTTATCACAAAAGTTGTACAATGTTTTTTTAAGCATAACAATGCGCATCAGCCAATTTAGCTTTTTTAACAGTCAATGACTAAAATCATCTCTTTTAAACTGAAGCAGCACAAAAGTACCAAACCACATTATTATTATTATTATTTTTTTTTTTCTTTCAAAGTTTGCATGCATGTACTGTATATCAAGTATAAAAGATATCTCAATGTCCCTTTAGATATTGGGTCTTAACAAACTTTCTTTTTGGCATCGTAATTTTAAGGTTTAGTTACAGAAACACTGGAAATTTTCCAGCAAACTGTTCCAGTTCAAGACACCAGCACCACAACTCTCAATTACAACAGGTGACCTTGCATTTTTTCACAATACCAGTCTAAATCAATGTGGACCAGCGACTGTTTTGTCACCCCCATTCTTCAAAATACCTTCCTTTTATATTTAATTGCGTGTATTTACTACTTTTTTGTCTAAATAAATAACTCATAATTAAATATATTTCCATTCAAACTGCAACAAAGTCCTTAGTAGGGCTGGGTATCGAGTTCGATACTTTTTAGGTACCAACCAAATTGCCTCGATACAACAGAGTATCAAACAACGTCTCGTCGTTCGGTACCCAATTTCGATACCTAATGCTGAGTTGATTGCACTATTTTCAAAGTAGTCAGATCTTTTCACACTGCATGACTATCTGGGGTATCATTCAGTCGCTGCTGTGTTCACAATGCATGATAGATCGGCGTGAAAGATCGGTGGGCTTCACACTGCATGACTTTACAATAGGAAGAATCGCAGACAACTTTGTCTCACTGCCAAACCCACATGAGAAGTGAAATGGAAACAACGCGTGGTCACTTGTGCAAGACCGGAGTTCTCACGTAGGACTGGGATTATTATTAAAAATTATAGCAAGCAAAAGAAGCTTGCCATACAAATTGCATGTGCGCTCCTTTGCAACGAAAAGAATATTATGGAGGAGGATATACGTTCTATACTTTCATAACTCCTCCCCCAACATCCCGCTGCCCTGGATGTTGCTCTCTCATTGGCTGTAATCTATTATAAGAATAAATAATACTGCACTAGTGTAAAGGTAGCTGTCACAAGTTGTACTGGTAGTGAGCGCTCTTAAGCGGGATACAGGACTCGGAAAGGCAGGGATGCATCAAAGAACATTTATTAAAACAAAACAAAGAAGAGGCTAAACGAGACATACACAACTAGGCACATAACATTTAAGATTGACGATCAAACAAGACATGGGGCATGAACATGGCTGGCGATGGATAACAATGATTACAAGGGCGGGGTTACAAATGAAGTAGAGCCATGACCAGGTATGTAAACAAACACACAGAAGCACATGGCAAGACATCAACAACATTCAGATGGAAAACATAGACATTACACGCCTACGGCGTGACATAGCAGGCAGCGACAGCGCCCCTCTGGGCCAAACTGGTAATGCCGTCCTGGGCCAGACAGTCCCTAATAGTGCCCTCCTGGGCTGAACAGGCAACGATAACGCCCTCCGGGGCCAAGCAGTCAGTGACGACGTCCCCCGGGGCCGAGCAGTCAGCGACAACGCCCTCAGGGGCCGAACAGTCAGCGACAACGCCCTCAGGGGCCGAACAGTCAGCGACAACGCCCTCCGAGGCCGAACAGGCTGACACTGTGCCCTTTTGGGCTGCGCAGGCTGTGACTGTGCCTTCCGAGATGAGACAGACAGAGATAGCGCCCTCCAGGACTGAACTGACTGAGATAAGGACCTCCCAACCTGTCCAAACAGCGACTCAGAGACCTCCATGGGCTGTGCAGCCACCAACAGGATCTCAGGAGATTCTACGACCTTGACCGATATCTCCAGAGATTGTGCAGCCATTGGCGGTCCCGATGGAGTCACTGACCTACATATGGGCTCTGGTGACTCAGGCCACCATGGTTCCGGATCACAGACCGGGTCTGGCAGATCCGGCCATGCTGAATCCGGATCGCAGATAGGATCTGGCCACTCTAAACCCAAATCGCAGACCAACATAACTGGGCACGGCTCCTTGTACCGTGTACCGGGAGTAGGACCCGTAACCTACGGACTATGCACCGCGAGGACTCTCAACTGCTCTCCTGGCGGTAATACTGGCAACGACTGGGTTTTACACAGCTCGCTGTGTTGTGGTGTCGGAACCCGACGCTAGCGTTTCGGTGATAGCTAGTACAGGTGACAGCTCTTTGAGCTGTAAAACCTGGACTGACTGGGCAGTATACAGCACTCCTGGCTGTACGACCGCCATTGACTGGGTTAAAAACAGTGCATTAGGTTGTGGGACCGGGACCAGCTGTGCACTACACGGCCCCTTTCGCCATGTAACAGGTTTTAAATTATTTTTCCGTGGTTTGGGAACTGTGGAGCTTTTATGCGTAATCTGGCAACCGCACTGACGGGCTAGGCACCGCGGGGGTTCTGCATAACAGATGTGTAAACTGAAAACTATTTGAAATTTATTAAAACTAATTTGCACTGATTCATTGTGTTGGATATATTTTTTCTGTGCGGTGGCTCAGGAGCTGGGGCTTTGAGTCTTTATAACTGTCAACAAGTTGAAAAAGATTTTTTTTGAGATAATGTAATTTTGTTAAAACTGATTTCATAAAATAGGTATCGAAAAAGGTATCGTTCAGGAACCGTTATCAAACTCTAGGTATCGGTAATGAATTTATTTGAACGATACCCAGCCCTTGTTCTTAGTAATCATTTCACACAAAACAGGTCCATTAAGTCATTTCAAGGAATCTGATGTAATGTCAGTTATCACACAAGACAAGAAGAGCCAAACCTCATCACATTCTGTACTGTCATGCTCAAACTCAAGGCAACACTCAAAATCAGTGAATCTAATTACCAGAAACAAATTCACTTTAAGAATGAACAAAGTGGCATTACTCAGTTTAGAGTATGAAAAAAAAGTTCAACAGCCCAAATGGAAAGAGTAGAAAGGACAACAAAATTGATTTTTTTGTTCAAATTTTAGGACACTCTACATTCTCTGCCAGGACCAGTGTTAGGCATGTTACTTTGAAAAAGTAATTAGCTATAGTTACTAGTTACTTCTCAAAAATAGTAACCGAGTTACAACATTATAAAAGTAATTAACTACCAGGAAAAGTAACTACTGCATTCCTTAAAAAATTAAATAATAATAATCAAATGGCAAACTTGGATGCCGCCAATATTAAATGTTAAATTAATGAAACTAACTTGTGGTGGTGCTTGTTTATCATTTCATGTTTTACGAGTTCGAGCTTGACGGCATGAAATAAGCAAAGCTTGTTTGGCATGCTGCTAAGGGAGGACACTCGGGATTAGGAGGGCTGCCGAGCCCTAGGGTGGAAAACCCTAAGGGCTCAGTAGAGGGAGGAGGCAGACAGCTGGTTCCTAATACTGAGTGCCCCCCACGAAGAGAGGGTGGAGAAGGGGAGGAGGGGAATACTGCGATCGAGATGAGGAGTGAAAGGAGCTATGGGTATTTATAGGGTGAGCTTAGGATTCTGAAAGGATGATAGAATAAATGGATGATTAGGGAGGCAGAGATCTTATATAACTGCCTTCAAACTCTCCTCCCGAAATGCGTTTAATAACCTATATTTCTACAAAAAAATTATAAGATAACAAAACTACTACTAATAAAAATATAAAACACACTATTAATAAGCTACAGGGTTTATGAATATTCATCACATAGTATGCGTTCGCTCAAATTGATATGCAAAAAATCAAAACAGGGACAATAATATGTGAGCGCCAGCTCAAATGAGATTGTCATTAGTGCATTAGTCCCGCCCACTACCAGAGAAACCGGCAGTTCTTGAAAGCTGAGGAATTCCATATGAAATCCATTATTTTTACAGGAAAACACAACAAAGAATATTGTTTACATGTAGTGCATCAAGTCTGCATGTTGTGAAAGACTCTCTTGCTCTTCATCTTTCTTTGTGTGAATGAGACAAAGTAAACGGTACGTCAAATACAGCTACATCCACTGAAATGGACTGAAAAATAAAAATGCTAATAATACAATAAATTATAGTAACACCACATTTTCTTGTCAGTAACGGTAACAGCGTTGTAACGGGGGAAACAGTAATTCATTTGATTACTTGTTTATTTATAACGCTGTTATTCCCATCACTGGCCAGGACCCCCTCGTGTCAAACACATAAGACTAAATGTACAGGTATGGTAAAACAGATACTGAAAGACTTCATGGTTACGAGCAAAGAGAAGTTATGAAGCGAGTGAAACATCAAAAGTTTCACATGGCCTATGGCAAACTACAGTTCAAAGTCCTTAAAAGAAAGCGATGCAACACCCACACTGAATTACATTTTTGTGAAACACCTATGCAATGCACACTAATAACAGCAAGTAATAATGCTAATAAATAATTTTCCATTACTGACATTCTATTCTCCTATTTGATACTGTTAAGTACTATAACACAATCTCTATTGTTAAAAGCGCTATATATAAATAACTTGACCTGACTATAATGCATGTATCTATGTAGTCTTTAGCATCAGTGATTATAATGTTATGGTGCAATATAAGTTTGAGTCAGAATACATTTTTTGATTTTAATGCTTCTAAATAATAATGTTAGTTCTACCATTTAGTCTATTTACAGATGTACACACACAATAAGCATTAAAGTAAATTAAATTAATCTAAATCACTTATTACAATAGAAATAATCAACCGTTATGATTTTTTTCTAATTGCACAGCCCCAACTGCAAACAAATTCAGGAATTCAAATGTGGACAGACTCTTCAGGACTGTGTGATCTCAGGGCTGTATTAAGTAATCCATGAAATTTCTGAATTTCAAACAAATGACAATTATTTGTTCAAGTTTTTGAATAAAGAATGAAATTGTAATTAATGTTTTTTGAGTCCTTTTAAATGCAAGATGTCATTTGAAAATTTTTATTTTTTTACACCTTATGACTGCAATCTCACTTGCTGCGTGACATTGTGTTGTACTTGGAGGACTCAATCGGCACAATCCAATTGTCAAACCTGTTGTTACATAATGTGATAATCCCAAAGCACTGGATGTCTCACTGCTAAGAAGTCATAATAAGCAGCACCTACACTTAAGAAGCATTCAACATATAATGAAAAACATGTATTCAGTAGGGAATACAGTAGCAGCAGAATGAAATATGGTGTGAGCCATGATATGACCTTTCTGATGGGTTTAACTACAAACCCTCCTTTATTGCAGTGCACTGAAATGACCTACTAATGTAGTAATCAGCTTAAGTTGAGATGTAACAGAAGCATCAGCAGATCTTTATTTCTGTATTGTGTTGCGTAGGGACTTGGTGATTGGATAGAGGTGGATATAAACGCAAACTTGCAGTTGATTGTAAGAAAGGGGCCATGGTTTAAGCAAACTAAATTATTAGGGAAGTCTGGTGTGTGTCACCAGAGTGAAGTTATTTCAAAAAGATCACGTTATGCTATTTTTTTATTAAACGTTATAGTGAAAACATATTGGATGAATTATTCAAAACAAGATCAATAATATTTAGAAAACATGAAAAAAAGGGCAATTTTCCATTTTATGCAGGTTGTAAGTTAATAACCGATTAGGAAAATTCAAATCAGCCACTTTGGTTAACACTGAATAAACTAGACTGGATAGAGTTCAAAGAAACTGCTAGATTGAATTAACTAAACTCACACAGTTACATTAAGATGCTCTGGTCAGAACTAACACTCAGTGCTTTACAAATAGTGAAGTTTCCACTTTGGACTATGTTATTGACTGTACTATTTACAGCTTTGATTTGTATAAAACTAATTTATAACTAAATTGCATTATACAGCTAAAATGTGTCATTGAAACATTTCTCCCATTAAAGTTTTACTTTTTATTTTGTTTGTTTTTATTTAGTAGCTTGTTTTGTCCCTACTTAACTACTTAAAAATCATCAGGTGACGTTTTGTGGGACTCTCTTCCTGTCAGACATTTTTAACATCGTAACGTTTAACATCACTTTTTGACCCAAGTATATTACAAATACCACAAAAACGTATTAATAATCATCGTAGGTTTGATATAGAAGCATCATTCAGCCTTAAAGTTACTCTTATAAACTTACTCTAAACTTACTCTTATAACTTAATTTAATAAATGGACAAAAATATTAAAAATAACTTAATTTATGTTCATTATCGCAGATCAAGGCAGCAGTGAACGCATTACCAATAATGTCTCAATGGTAGACAAGCAAATACTTGAGTAGAGTAGTGATAACAATGCATGTTTACAAAAATTACAGTCTGTCAAATAACTTACATCTCAAGGAACCAAAACTTTAAAACCATGGTAACAAACTATCATTTTGTATACTGTACCATTATATCCCTAGAATATATGTTAATTAATTGCAAATTTTATTTGATTGACAGTTAAATATAATTATTCTGTGTAGAAAGGTTAAGACTAATGCTGACCTCTACGATACTCCGCAGATCTCTCACATACATCCGCTCCGTCTCAATGATCTCCATGACCACACGGTCAAGGTAGGTGAGGTTAGGGTTGGGTGCCATGGTGCTGGCAGCAAACGGAGAGATACTGTTGGAAACGGAGGAGCTGTTGTTGTTGTTAACAGTGTTGCTGCTATTTTGTTGGAGAAATAGGGTGGTTGCTTGGGTGAGACTAGTGCCCTGAGTTTCATCCGGATCAGCAGCAGCCGTTAATTCTAGATCCACGTTGTCCTCAATAGGCACACCAGCAGATGGAATACCTGACAGAAGAACGTCTTCCCGAGAGGAACTGGACCCGGATGAGATGGTGGAGACCACGCTTACGGGCCTCTGGACTTCTGTGAAGTCAGAACAATCAGACAGTGTAGCAGTGGAGGCCCGGTCATTACTGCCAACAGAGGCGGTGGACAACCGAGGCGATTCTAAAGAAATAAAAGAGAATGAATTTATCTTCATATCATAGGTAAACACAATGCATTTTCACATTCAAATGACAAATTTTCCTCATCATACAGTAAGTCAAAAGTGCAGCAACAATTTTAGATTCTTTTTTAACAGTCGATTTCTTTTAGGTTCCTCCAGTCATCAATGCTTGGTAAACACTGCAGGTGTAACTGTAACTACTTGTATCTTACACTGAGTTGAGAGACACTTTTACAGTCAATTAAAGTTTGACAGGACTTGACAGAAAGCGCTAATATAGACATAGGTTTCTATATTTTTAAATTAGTATGTCCATTTACACCAATTAAATTCATTATTGCGTTAGATTGTTTTATGGATGCAGTATGCTAACAAACTTGGGATTCATACACACTCATATTTCATAATATTTGCTGTGTTTTGTTTTTGAACTATTAATAATCAATACTCATTTTTTTTTTCAGGAGACTGCCTTTTTTCAATCAAAAAAGTAAAAATGTTCATTTTTCAGTAAACATTATCATATAATAATCTATATATGAAGAGTTTAAACCATGTTTTTTTATTATGCCATTGTGTCTTTATTGTTTAATTGTGTTAGTTAACTGTATTTTTGTTATTTTTCAAACTGAAATATTATGCCTTTTCAAATATGATCTTTCATGCAGTGTGTCATGTAGCTGTATGTGAAGTCGTGACGCTGACAGTGCACAATAAATAAACAGTACAATTTCCACGTTGATTACATCATGTCAAGAAGACACTGTATCCTGTAAGAGTAAATTTGTTTTATATGCCCTTCCGAAAGATGAATCTACAAAGAATGAGTGGTTAACATTTATTTTTTCAGCAGTACAATCTTGTGTTGTGTTCGCGTAATTTTTACTTTAGCTTTAGTTTAGCTGTAGGCCTAATGTAGTCTAAACATTGTGACTTTTGCAGCTTGACTGTCTGTCTGTCTCATTAGTTGTGATAAACGATGTTTAATGCACAACGTGCCAATGCTGAACACTAGATCTTGCTGCTGATCACCCTCAGAAGGGGGGGCACTTTCGGCACATAGCAGAGCCTTGGTTTCAGGATGATTTTGAGTCAATCTGCTCGAATTCCAAGCAGGCGGGGCTCACAGAAAGCGCTTGCAAATCACCTATTCGCTTAACGGATGCCAGTGCTAATAGCAGTGCAGTCTTAAGCGCCAGCGCTTTATAGTCGCTGTTTGCAGGTGTTCAAGGGGCACCTCTTAGAGCATTCAGCACCGTGGGCAGGTCCCATGTGGGGACGGTGCAAGGACAGGGGGGGCTTCAGAGGCCGCATGTGTAAGGGGCCAAGCTGCATCACTGCTGAGGCATTTTCGGAAAAGTTTTCAGTGGGCGAGGGCTCGCAGTTTCACTTTCATTCACTGAGTGTATGGCTGTGCCCAGGAAATCTATTTGTTCGCTGGGCGACAGCCTGCTCTTGCAAAGATCATTCTAAGCCCGAGCTGGTCTAAATGATAGGGAAAATGTCCCTGTATCTCTCCGCCTCGGCTCACAATTTTGTCTTAATGAACCAATCGTCGAGATAACCCACAACCTTTGGGTTACAAGCCCAACTCCCTATCCATTAGGCCACAACTGCCTGCATAATGTACCCACACATACTCAATCTCAATGTGAAACACCACTTTCGTATTATGAGGCTACGTGTTACAATCTAACACGGCGTTCTGGTTTAATCTAAACCACTGCAAGCGACCAATGGCTGTTGCAGTTTCACTGCGTGATTGAATAGGCTTCAGTTAGGAGGAAAATAGAAGTATTTCCCATAAGCGTCTTAGCAGACGCAGTACGTATGAAAAACATTTACAACATGTCCCATATTTGTCCTAAGGAACAGTGATATGAAGAGTTTCTCATTAATTATAGTATTTACAGACAAGTAGTTACAAGCACTTTTTTAAAATTAAAATTAAAAACTGTCAAAAGACAATCAATAAACACATACTTGCTCAGAGTCAGTGTCTCCCGTCTACCTTTTAGCTTAATAAAGTGAACTCGAGGTCAGCAGCAGGACAGAGGGAGGAAACTAATCTTTCTCCCTTCATTTCCATACGAGCATTTTGAAAGTAAACACTTTCAAACAGCACTGACGTCTCCTGCCAGCCCATTCCATTTATGCCTTGTTCTGGACTTTCACCTCTATATCTTTAAAACGTTGCGGGCTGGTCAATGTATTATCTTGTGCTATTTTAAATCTTGTTTTAAAAACAAACAACGCTACAACATCATAAAAAAATCTTTTTTTTTCTAAATCTGTCTTTTTTATCTTTCTCTGAACTCTGAAAAGTCCATTATCCAAACTCTTAACTTAAAACACATGTTCTACTGTTTAAGACTAATTTTAGATTTTCGGTTCCTCTATTAAATATGATCATTTATCTATAGGCCAAACTCAAGTGTATGCTAATGTACCAAAAGAGTACACTTTGGGCTTTAGAGAGCTGACTAACTAGTATTTCAAAGCAATGCATTATGACATGCTCACAAAAATGTGAGATGTGAAAAATTCAAGATGGTGCATTAGTTATGATAAATGTTCTAAATCCACTTTTTGACCCAAGTATATTACAAATACCACAAAAACGTATTAATAATCAGTAATTCAATTTACGTTTAAAGCCAGGTTTTTGCTCCAAAGCGAAAGTTATAGAAACCTGACCATTAATTACCTTAACAAAAAACAAGAAAAATGTATTTCTTAGTTTCTGAATGTTCTAATGAGCGATATTGTTTCAAATTAAGAAACAGGTTTGGGTTGTCTGATATTAATAATAATAATAATAATAATAACAACAACAATTAGGGTTTTATTAATTATATTATCCATCTAGCTCAGTAAGGCTAAAAAATAACAGATGCGGTTGCATATTGACCGGAATTTTATTGTTAATTATGTTTAAAATGTAGAATGTTGTAAAATGTTGTTTTAAATTTTTCAGTTTGTTAAAGGCACATACTTGAGCAAATTTATTTAGGACTAATTTATTTATTATTTATATTATGCATTTTATTTATTAATTGTTTTCAAAAGATTGTGGAATTGCTTGTTTGCTTCTTTATCTGTCTTAATCTGTTTTAAGGAGAATTCACTGTTCTGTTCAATAAATGCAACATGGTTCCAAAGTCAATAAGTAATCGTGTAAAATAACTGTGATTTCAATCATGAACAAAATAATCATAATTATGATTTTTTACAAAATCTAGCAGCCCTAATAACAATATCACTTTTTTAAATATTTTTTAATTAAGTATTGGTCTCCCTTAGTAGCATACATTTAATAAAGCATGATAAACAAACTTATCACCTCAATATCATGCTAAAAAGATAAATATTAGATTTTTAAGGTAGCCTATTTGTATTAAAAAACATTTCGTATAAATGCACACATGCTATAGCTTAATCACAAATATAATTATACTCTTACTCCTGTAATAAAATAAGTACTATAGTAAATCCATGGTAAATGATGGCGATGTGTAGATTGAAAGGCCTTCTGACTGTCTCGAAGCACACAGTGTTTTTCCTCTTTAGTTTTAAGATAGTTTTAGCGCTTCACACTTGATCTCACAGTGCTGTTTAGTGCTCGCCTGACCAAGTCAGACGGCCACACAGACGGTTTATCCGCTCGGATCAAAAGAGTCACACTGTTTCATTTCCCTTTTGGCACATAAACATTATTTCAAACATTTATCGAACTCTTATATCGTTTTATTAAAACTTCAGGCTACTATTATGAGATACAGATAGTCAGCGTCCCTGGCTGGTGATGCAAATACAATGACTCGAAGCTTGAAAGCAAAGGTTTAAGTGAAGCATTATGATTAACATCATCAAGACTGATCTCAGATTGGATGAAGGAGCATCATCTCCAGCTCAACCTTGCTAATACAGAGCTCCCTGTAATCCCTAAAAACCTGTCAGTTGAGCACAAAATCCACTCAACTAACTGGGGTCAACAACATCAACACTAACCAGGACACCAAGGAGGGGGTAGTGTTTGATGACCAATTGAGCTTTACCATCCACATTCTAATAAACATTTCAAGATCATGTAGATTTGTGCTGTACAAAATCAGGAATAGACTACTGAAAGACCAGCCTTTCTAAATTAAGGTTTTCCAGATGAAACCTACCCAACAACACCTTCTAAATTCATGAATGAAAATTAAATAATCCTCCAATTTACCAAAGTTAAGAACATATTAGAACAAACATTTAAAGCCATTTCGGGTCTAAGATTTTAGATAAATGCTGTACTTTAAAATTGTTAAGAGAATGCTTTTTAGGAGATCTTAAGGATTTTAAAGACTTTTGGAAGGTAGAAATGTCAACTGTTTCAAAACTCCTTCTTATAATGACTCAGGGCAGTAAAGAAAGCCTTTAAAAAAAAAGCCTTTAGACTCACCAAACCACCGTGACAACCTTAGATTAAAGCCAGTGAGCCAGTATCTCTCCTCCCAAATAATCCTTATTGTAGAAACGTCCACGTGTGGTTGGAGAACCATTCCTCAAGAGTTGTGGCTCAAAAAATTGTGCTGACTTGACTTCCTTCACTAGGATGTTCTTATACTATATACTCTTTTCTAGTATCTTTCAATCTTTTTTGAAGTTTTTCAAGTTTTGTACTGTCCAACACTGGTATTGTCATCTCCTGTGATTCAAAGACAGCTGTTGCACATCAGATCATATGAACAAATAGAACACACCTCTTTTCCTGAGGAAGGAGGGGCCTAGGCTAGTAGCTGTGCTTGGCTGTAGTCATAAAATGTTGAGAAGCTGATAAAAGGTTGTAGATCAGTAAGACAGAAGGAATGCAAAGAGAGAAGTGCATTACTCTTCCTTTGGAGTACATTTCACAAGAACAATACAACTTGATGATGCTAACATCGATTTTTAAGTAACCCTGTCTATGTAATTTAGAACTGTATATTCCCATAATTACTCACAGGTTGCCAGAAATTTACAGGCTTCCAATAACGCAATAAAAAAAAATCCAAGAACGATTTACAATGTTTTAGTTAAATCAACACTCATAAAATAATTCTGAATGTGAAGAATTTGGCAACTCACATGATGTACCTTTATCTATTCTACGCTCCATTCGGGTTGTTTGAGACCACAGACCAGCTGCAGCCAATTATGAGTTTTTAAAAAGAGAGGCCACAGAGGGGGCAAGAAAGTCAGTAAAAAGTAAACAGATTTACATCATAGGATCCTCTGCTTTTTCTTGAGTCATGTCAAAAAAACAAGACAATCATATTGACTGTCATTCTAAAAATGGATGCCGGTTCAATTTCCAGAACAATATTTCAGTAGAACAGTATAATACCTGCTACGATGGAGGCATCCGGACATCTCCTCTGCACCATCAGAGGAAATCCTCGCAGGAGCACTAACCGGCCTTCATTTCGACACTATTTCCATACTGCCTCATACCTGGGCCTGACCTTGTGCACCTGTTCCTTGTTACCACACCCACTGCTTGTTACCTTCCCTTTTTAAGCCAGACTGCCAGTTCACCCATCGCAAAGTCTTGATTTGCCACGGTGATCATTTCTGAGCGTTTTCCCAGTTTTTGACCTCGGACTGTTTATTCTACTTGTGATTTTTCTCTGCCTGCCCCGACCCTGCCTTAGCCCGACTGTGGTTCCAGATTGTCTGTTTTACTCTGTTTGCTGGTATTTTTGACCCTGCCTGTATGACTACTCTAATAAAGGCTGCTCATGGATCCGACCCAGTCTAGTACCTTGTCACAATACCATAATACAGTATAATTACATTAAATATTCCCAGATTCCCAGAATGACATCTAAGATCACCATAAAAAATAAATAAATAAATACATAAATTTAATATAAAAAGAAAAAACTCTTAATTCAGCTTCTTTCTTCCATAGTCAAATTTTAACTAACAATTCTGCATGCAGGACACATAAAGTTCACCTGTTCGGAGTTAAAAGCAAACTTTCCACACTAACCTTTCTTTAAAGTCAGTGGGGTATAAGATAAATGTCACCGATGCCATATTACTAGCTTTGAACTGGCTAGCTTTTCCTAGGGGCATATATGGCATGGGGACATAGTGTGGGTAGGGTTAAATGGTCACTGTTATGCCGCACTGTTATAGCTCTGTCCAAAACTCTCTATGGGTGCCAAGTATACAATTAAATTCTGACATGTTGATTGTGAAGAAATGTTTTTTGGAGCAGTTTTAGGAGAATATTTTAGGAAACCAAACATGGCATTATGATGCTTGCACAGTCTATAAACCTGTGTACAAAGAGATCAGATCGCACAATTCTTGATAATAGCGTAAAAGGACTGAAAATAGACACAGGTGTTCCCTGGGTTAATGTTTTATCTGAGATTGAACGGCTGAAGAGTTCTGAGTAATTTATCTGACATTTCTTGGAACAAAGGGAAACATATTGGCAGTTAGTCTGTGATACCAACCAGAACTAACTTCCTAATGTCCCAAATTCCTTGGTCGTGAAAGGAGCCACTGACGCCTACACTGAAAAATAACACAAATGATGAGGGCTGAACTAATCTATAGAAGGTCTTAAGCCACTTTAAATAATCCTAATTTTAAACTACAAATGGTAGCAGGTATATTAAAACTGGACCTAGACCTACAGTACAAAGTCATTAGAAGTAACTACAAAAGTAGTTTTGGTTTTGATTGATACACTACTAGATATCTAGAAAGACAAAAACAAAACTTTGCTTGGGTCTTATTTTAAATTACAAAGATATTCAAATACAACTTCAACTTTTGATTATGAACAGAATAAAGCAGAAAAAGTTGTCTAGTCCACAGCTTATTCTAGCCAAGTAGTTCAAATGAGATTTACTGTCATTAATTAGTGCTATTAGCTATAGTTTATGTGGTAACATAAAAAGGAAATACTGTAAATGTTGTACGTATCATATCAATCACAAGTGCAATATGGAGTACCTCAAGGCTCAGTACTGAACAGATGAGTAAGGCTTAGGGCCGTTAGATATTCGTTAGGTATTTGATAATACCTAGAATATCAAAATCTACTGCGGGTGGCAGATCTTTTTCCTATTTAGCACCCAAACTGGAACAATTTACCTAATACTGTTCGGGAGGCAGGCACACTCTGTCAGTTTAAATTTAGATTAAAGACACATCTCTTTACCCTGGCTTACACTTAACACACTAATACGCATTTATTAATCATAGCTGTTAATGGATTGTTAGGCTGCTTTAATTAGATCAGCTGGAACCGGGAACACTTCCCTTAACACATGATGTACTTGTTACATTGTTGAAAGAATGGCATTATATGCTAGAGCCTGACCAATTTATCAGAATGGCGATATTAGACATTTTCCGATATATACGTAACGGCCGTAAATCGCCGATAAACGAATAGTTCAAAAATAACATATAAACGGACGAAACACTGTTCAACCATGTCATATGAGTGTTGGAGTGTTATTGCATAGTTAGTCCACCAGAGGGCACTCTACACTGTCCCTGGTGGCAACACTCTTGTATAACGCACCACACATCATACAACTTGCTGATCCAGCCAGAGTCGGGAGATCAATGGTGAAGTGTGTTCATGCCATGGTGAGTTGGTCACAAAACATACATTGCTTGAATAACAATTAAAAGAACATCCCCATCAGTTCTCTTTATTCAAATAAGCATGACAAAATTCGTGACTATCATGTCCAGCTTTGCCGCTGTTAAATAAGCTGAGAGTGAACCGGAATTAGCTAATTATGTTACGTTGTTACAGTGTAGTTGACTGACTGTCCTTTTAACTTTTGATGATGAGACTTAAGTATTAAATTATGGCTCATCATAGATTAGACTAACCACAAAGCTAGCTAATGCCCCTGCAATTGGAAGATCGCTAACGTTAACATTAATGAGCTTGCAAACCACAAACCACATGCAGTTTGTGCATAAAAGTTAGCTTTTCTTTTACATGTGTGTGAAATCTAATTGTGCCTCAAGTGTGCGTTGCAGACTGATGTTCAGCCGCAGCATTAACAATGGATTTAGATTGCTAAATAGTTGGTTTTAGAAGGCAGACAGCAACTGATGATTGAAAATGGTTTGATGTAGCTAGGTGAAAAGAAATGTAAACTTGCAGAAAGGGATAAGCAAGCTGATATTGTAATTTTAAGGTAGTTTAATGTTCTGTGTTAGTGGGGAAGGCAATGTAGGGACTAATTATTATCACACATACACAAACATTTAGGAGTCACTTGTTTAGGAATGTTTGGATGTTTAGGAACATTTAGCATCTTTATCTTGTATAATATAATCATAATATAAATGATAATGGTAATATAAATAATGTAAATTATGATAGTAATAATGTCTTCATTATTGTTTGTAATTATTACTGTCAATAATATAATAATAATAATAATAATAGCCTAATAATAATAAACATGCTAAAAAATACTGGTAGTAATAGTTGTCTTAAGCAGCAATCATTTTATTTGTATGTTTATGTTACGTTTTATGTTATGTTGTTTTTTGTATACCTCACCTGCTTTGTTTACTTTATATTTTAACAGATGGCAAGTGGTGGACGAAGTCAAGTATGGGAGCATTTCATAAAAGGCCCATCAGGCACAGTCACATGCAAAATCTGTCAAATCAGGGATCTGGTAGCATCAGATTTAAAAATACATCCAACTTGTGGGCACACCTTAAAACAAAACACAAAGAGATCTACGAGAAGACACAAAAAGAAGCATACCCTCAAGTTCCAACCACATCATTGACACAGCAAACCCTAAAACAAGTGCTAGAGAAAACCACAAAATGGACTCTAAATGATCCAAAAACTGAAGAAATTGACAAACCCCTGATGGAGATGATAGCCACTGACATCCTGCCTTTTGCAGTTGTTGAGGGTGCAGGGTTTAAAAGGGTTATGGCCAAGGCAGAGCCCATTAAAGACAGACATTTTTCGGTACAAAGAAGATGGATGAGATTTACACAGGAGTTGTAAACAAAAAAAAGAAACTGCTGTCAGTTGAAAATGCAGGAAACAGCATTTCTTTTACCACCGACTGTTGGTCAGGGTCAAATGAGGCACTCATGAGCCTGACTGCTCATTTCATTGACAAGAATTGGAAAATGTCCAACTTGTCTTGAACATGAAATCCTTGTCACAGTCCCACACAGGACAGTGCATTGGAGAGACATTTCTGTCCATGCTTGAAAATGGGAAATTGATGAGGAGCGCTCATGCTTGTGCTCCGGGACAGTGGAGCAAATATGGTGAAAGGCATGCACCTTGTTGAGATGCCAGACCTGAGATGCAGTGCTCACATACTGCACCTAGTTTTCAATGATGGCCTCAGTTCCCAGAGACTGGTGGTGGACATTCTGGCAAAGCTGAAGAAAATTGCAACTCACTTCAACCACTCTGTTATCTAAAATTCAGGAGGAGCTAGGTGTCCCACAGCATTCGATCATACAGGCAGTACAGACAAGGTGGAACTCGACACTGCACATGTTGGTAAGGATGATTGAACAGAAAAGAGCCATCACTGCTTATGCTAGCGACCATGGACATTTCTCATGTCTGTCCGCAGAGGAATGGTCCATTGCGTCGAACCTGGCAGAGACCCTTGGACCACTGGAGGAGGTGACACTGGAATTTAGCAGAGAGGACTCATCCACATCCTGCATTATACAATGTTTAGCAGTGTTACAACATTTACTGGAGTCAGAGGGACCAACCACCAGGGGTATTCAAACCACAAGAAAATTCATGCTGGACAGTTTGCAAGAAAGAGCTGCAAAAGTTAAAGATGCTAAAGAGGTGGTGCTTGCCTGTGTCCTGGACCCACACTACAAAGAGCGGCCTTTGGTACCAGAAATTTTGGTAAAAGTGAAAACCTGGCTAAAAGAGGCTATGGAGACCAACCCACCCGATTCTGCCACGGAAACTCAATTTGAGGAGACCGATACCAAAAGACAGAGAACAGAGGACCAAGTACCCAGTCTCTTAGACTCACTGTATGACACTGTGCTCCTTCCATCCACCAGTGAGGCAGTGGAACCAGACGGGATCATCGAAGAGCTAGAATGGTACTTCAGAGAGCCTGTAATTGACAGAAAGAGTGGGAATCCATATGATTGGTGGAAACACAACACCAACCGTTTCACCAGACTGTCAGCTTTGGCAAGGCGGTACCTCTCCTGTCCACCCTCCTCTGTGGCGAGCGAAAGAGTGTTCAGCACGATAGGGAATATTTATGAGGATAGGAGAAGCTCTTTAAAAGGAGAGAATGCAGAGAAACTTTACTTCTTGTACTACAACCTGCCTCTGCTGGACTGGAGCTATTGAGGATTGACTTATTCAGTACACACTTATACACACTACCTCATATACAGTACTGTTAGCAATTTATAGGTAGTATAGTTCAAAGTTATATTTATGAAGTAAAATGTAAATGTATATCTATGAAATAAAAAAATAAAAAAATAAAATATCGGCCGATATATCGACATATCGGATTTTAAAACCAACAAATATTTTTATCGGTATCAGCCTTCAAAATCCTATATCGGTCGGGCTCTAATCTATGCTAACATTAGTCTGTCTCTTTCTTATTCTGTTTTCAGTCCGTATCCAGATCAGATGGTGTACCAGCACAAAGAGATGATCTTCATCGGAGACCAGAACACCTAGATGAGCTCTGTGGACAGATCACCAGAACCAAATTCACACACACACACACACACTAGTCCTTTGCACAATCTGACATGCACTTAAAATTGAACTGGAAATTAGGTGCTGGGTATCCGGCCAGAGGAGAACTGGCCCCAACTAAGCCTGGTTTCTCCCAAGGTTTTTTGTTCTCCATTCCTCCACGGATGGCGTTTTGGTTCCTTGGCCTCTGGCTTGTTTAGGTAGGGGCACCTAATTTCTAATGATTATCCTTGTTTTGATTACAGAGACCGTCTCTGCATTTAATAAATAAATTGTTGAATCTCGTAATTAAACATTACCATCACCCATATTGTTAAAAGCGCTATATAAATAAAAGCGATTGATTTACCACAGTGCTACATATTTAAACATATATAAAACAACATATATAAAAAGTGTAGATTACTGACCTTCAAATGTAACTACAGCAGTACGACACAACAACACTGCTTTGTATTAGTTTTGCAAGAGACAGGATTGTGCAAGTCTATACTAGAAGTTCACCATCGGAAGGGAAGGCTGAATATGATCACAGCTGATATAATATGACTGATGTATCAACAGCAAATTTGTCTGCCTATGAGTCATAATGGGAAACCCGAATAAGAAAACCACAGAAAAACAACATTTGAAGCCACTAGTTCACATCATACAACATAATTCTGTGGTAAATTAACAGACATCATATTTATTCAAATGTGCACACCTCTGGATTAAAAATCCTAATGGAAAATATTGAGCAAAGCCCTGTGATCACAAATAAATTGGAGGAGATGCAAATAAATATGTAGGCCCTACAGTATGTGCCCTGTTATTGTATTTGAAATATCTATAACTAATGGTTTACTTTGAAATTATAACCGTTTTATCATAAAAAGTACAGTCAAACATTGAAGTTACAGACTTAAACCTTTATAATGCTAAACTGTTTGTAAAGTTTACATAAGAAAGTCATGATAATATAAGTGCAGTAAATTTAAGCATCAATAATCTGGAACTGCCGGTGATCTTTGTAGAGAGTTAAAAGGGATAAAACTGACCGAGCTTCAATGAAAACAAAGTGACAGCAAAAACAGTTTACTCACTGGCAAATGTCGATCAAGCCATACGTGACAAAAACTTTCCAAGTGGAGAGCACAAAAACATAAAAACATGTGCAACAAGATATTCCTGTTATTGTAATGAATATTGGAAAAGGAATTCTGAATCTGAAAGGAAAACTGTGAATTAAATAAAAATAATGTGACAGTAAAAAGCTGTTTTCTCTTTCTGACTCTCCTCTGTTTGACAGTCAATGTAAATATTGTCACAGACTGTTTCCGTCTCCAAGACTGTAAGTGTACTCACCAAATTATTAGTCCCTATGTGCGCCAGAACCAATCAGTTGTTATATTAATGATGTATTAAATTACCACATGCAGTTCTACCTAGTTATTTGCAATTAGTGAAAATAACCTACAAAGTTATGCTTTTACAAGTCATTTTGACATTCATTCTTTTCACTCTTATGATTAATGATCACTATTTTATGTTAATGATACAAAAAAAATCATAAATATTAACAAAAAACTAATATGGTCTGGATACATTCAAAAGAAAACTTTTGGCCTCACATCTACTCATCTTACATGACATTTAATAATGTTCCAGTGTGTTTAGCAATATTGTTATAAACTGTGAATGCTCTGTATGCCCAATATGAGACATTTTAAGAAAAAAAGACTGTGACCATTTTCTCAATATTAATATAATATAACTTTCCTTGTTGTTCTTGTACTGAATTTATTCCATCATTAAACTGTTTTTAATTTGTGCCAGTTGAGTGAATCTACGGTAGCTTTGGTGCCACGATTGCTATGAATTGTTGTCATTGTTAAGCATTGTTTGGTTGGCACGTGTCTGATTTCTGTACTAGAAAAGTTGCACCCAAATTGCTTGCCCAAGTGGAAAAACAAAGCACTGTTGCAAAATTATAAATTAATTATGATTATGGTAAAATCACCAGCTCTGAACGTGGTACATACCAAACCAACTCAACTAAATCAAATCAAAAAATAAACCATAACTGTACCTTCATGTTTTTCCTCAAACAAAACAACATGTGAAAACACAGAAAACATATTCTACCACATTTTTTTCTGAAACACACATTATGTTGCAGCATAAAAAAATAAATGCCTCCACCTAATTAGCAGGATCAAAACATGAACTTCATATGTTGTGAAATGCACATAAAAATGCATACACATTTAAATCCACACCTGCCATCTACACCTGGTCTATAGCTTTAAGTTTGTTCTAAGCCGATGTGCTTCACCTTGGTTGGATTAGCTTGATTGTTAGTGCCACTTCTAGTCTAGTGACATTTAACAGCGTTCAACTCTATGTTATACATTAACTCCTGATATTTCGTGCAATGAAAACTTGAAACTTTTTTTTAAGACTTGTGGCAAGAACCATACAATCACACCAAAGCCTGTCCAAAAAAAAAACAAAAACAAAAAAAAAACAGTTAAGAACCTAGAATTAATTTTAAGAAATTTAGGAAATGTCTTTCTTAAGATGATTTTGGTTAATCCAAAGTACAATAGTATTCTACTCAAAACACTGCATTATAAATATTTTAAATTAAATAAATCTATGTCCTACAATATACATACACATGCACGATTCATTTAAGAGTCATCACGTCCTCTAACACAGCTTGCATAAGATCACATTTCTTACAATCTAGCCATCAGCTAGCTACAGACCTGTCAAAACAAATCTGTCAGTATACAACAGAAAGATACAGATACCGTATGAACATCCTAACAGAGCTATTGACAGCTAAACACCTTCAAAATAGGAAACTGCTTTGTCGCTGACCCCTTCAAATAAGAAAGCTTAGGGAGCCTGTTTCCAGTCTTTACCTATGATAGATGAGAAAACTTGATTATATTTTTTCTCTGCATCACTGCGGCTCATTGTTGCTTAATGAAGACAAAGACAGCATTGTGTCAAAAGCAGAACATTACTAACTGCTCAGCGGGCTTGGAATGACGTAAATGACAGAATGTTAACCCAGAATCAAGAAATGAAAATAAACATACACACACATACACGAGTACGTTAAATTATATAATATTTAAGATTATTTATTTATTTTTATATTGTGATCTCAAAAAATAAATAATAAATAAAAAAACCTATCTTGCAGACAAAATATTAAAATGTAAATCTATGATTAAGTGATAAATGATGACAGTATTTTGTTTAGTAAAAGTTTCATCTAACTATGATTCTACAAAACAGCTATGGTGGAAGCTACGCTTCCTGTGGTTTCTAAAATAACTGAAAAATTTGAGATTTAGAACAATCCCCAATAACACGCTCCCTTCTTCAAAAGTAGTTTTTTTCAACATTAATGAGAACATAATGCTTTCATTTGTCAATGTTTCATCCTTCAATGTCTCTGAAATATTTTGATTTGTAACTGTTTTCATTCGAGTCATTTGTTGTAATAATACATATTAAAATCAATTTCATCAAAAAAGATTGTTATACACACCTTCATGTAGAGATTTATCTTTCAAACTGATGGTTCCCAAGATACACAGGTGCACACGACTCGACAGATGGAAAATCCTGCTTAATGTATTTAAGTGTGTCTACAGACAAGCACCATTTCCTACCACAAAGTTAACAAATCACATGACCAAAAAAAATCCATGTTGCAATGTTCACTGCCACTGTCTTCTTTACATCTCAAAGATAGAATAGTCTTAGAGTTAAAAATCTATTCAATTTAACAGAGTTTAGAGGCAGTAGTAGTCCCTATCAGAACAGACAACACATCACTCATGGCTCAGTTGCGCAGAAATGACAGCTACAGCGCATACACACAGGCTAGAGCCTAAGTCCCATGACGTGCTCGCACAACCACCCCAATGCATAATAACAGCACTAAGAGACAACTCACAGCTCACCTGAGAACTCATTAAGACACAATTTAACTGTGTTTCTGAGAACCTAACACTAATGATAATGAACCGTACTGTGTTGTGTAACATATGCTGTGTTTATGTGTGAGGACCTCTCATGAAAAAAAGTGGAATGACATAAATATATAGTATATAAATCTCACAGTATGCCAACAACATCACAGCAAAATCTTTGAATAATTTTGAATCTTTAATGATGTTACCTGTTACACTGCTCTCTTCGAACTGTATTTCACATAGGTGACTAAATTAATTACCAAATTAATGTTAAAGTGGGTGTATAAAATTAAATAAATATCCAATAATGGCTGAAACCGATAAAGACAATGCTGTATGTCACTGGCTGCCATCCCATGTGAAAGCTTTGGCTTTACACTAACCAGAGGAGACAGTGTGTAAGGTCTCCCCATTCACCTCCAGATAATCCAGGCTGTTAATCCATTTACCTGCTTTAAAAAGAGCCCCAGTCTTTTCCTGCACTCATGGCTCAAAACATGCACTTTTGCACACCTCCCAATATAGGGTGAGCTTTTATTGTCAATGGTCTTCTCTTTTGTATATACCCTTGGCCTGATATGCTCTTTATACAGTTTTAAGTGTTATTTCTGCAGACTAATACAAAACCCGGCCATCACAGAGTCCGTCGTCTTTCCTCTATGCTTCCTGTCATGGCTGTTGCCCTTTGGTGTGTGTGGGCCACACACTGTGCTCTAGGGGCTCCATCTATCCACAGGTCCACATCAGAGACCTCATTTCCCCAATGAGCGTGTTCTCAAGTCCACCTCAGAGTCCCTAGTGGTGTCGGTGCAGACCATAGATCCTCTGAACCCAAAGGTGTTGGATGCCGATGTGGAGTTCCCGGAGGCCGTTGAATCCTCGTTCTGCCCCGCTAGCGCTATGGAAGCTGCCCATGATTTCCTGTCATGTCAAGTTACGGTCACGTAGGCTGCTGAACTCCCGTCCTACCCAGTCTCAGCCATAAGGACTGCCATTAGCCTCTCATCGTCTCTGCCGACTGCTCCGCCCTGAAGGGTGTCAGTCCTGTCTCCGCCGCCGGTTCCACCCTGGAGGAGCTCTGTTATGTTCTCTGTCAGTGTTTTCCTTGTTATCCCTGTATGCTGCTGCCTATGCCATCCCTGTCTGTCGTTGTTTGACCCTACCCTGTTTGACCATGCCTGTAAATAAAAGCCAGCATATGGATCCGCCCTCATCTGTCCCTTATGTTACAATACCTTGTATACCAGGTTCACACTGCACAATTTTAGCCCCGCTTTTCAGATTTGACACACTGAAAAAAAAAATGTTAATTTACTACTTTTTAAGGTAAGTGGTTGCAATAAATTTATTTTTGCAACATTTAAATCTTGTTTTTTTTTTACAAAATGTGGATAAAATAATTTAGCAACCACTTAAAATTGGCAACAACCTACATTCAAAATCGTAAATGGACATTCATTTACAAGGCAGAATCAGAAACTCATGTAATTTGTGCAAACGTTTTCTTAACTCTACGTTAACTCACATGACTAAGGCTTAAGCGTAAACCAAGCGTAAACCAAAAGAGTTAGAATTGAAGTTATGAAAAGAGAGTCAGTTGACCACCTGTAAAACCATCAGGGCCATTCAAAACCGGTCTGTTGCAATCCATGGATCTTCAGGTACATGAAAAGTCAAGGCTTAGGCCTTGTGTAAAACTTAGGTGTTGCCTGGAGTTAAATCATCATCTTAGTGTCTCAAAGGCCTGCAGCCTGTGCTGCAGTCTAGGTCCTCCTTCGATGTGTGTGCATCGGGCCTGTGGGCTTAGGAGACCATAGAGATGATGTGGTTTCGGCATCCAGGAAAGTAGAAAGACAGAAAGAGTTTCTGCTGTGTAGGCTTTTGTAACCTGATGAGGTCACACCTCCTGTGGGTCACAGACCAATGGTGTGCTGATGCTTTGGAGGGAACTTTTTATGGTTCTTTATACAATTTGCATATACAGCGGATTGGTGATCGATATCCAAATTAGAACAGATACTTAAAACACTGAATGTTGCAAAGATATGAACATATTGTCAAGATCCTTTCTGCATCTTTGTCTTCATGTTTTGTGTCTTGTCTCGTGTCAGCGCATGGCTTTGTATTTGTCAGCCATGTGCTTCCCTAGTCCCTCCTTGTTCCCTCTTGACCACACCCTCTCGTTAGCCTTGTTGAGCCCTCGTTTAGTTGATTGTCTTCAGCTGTTCCTCGTGTGCTTTCCTCCCTATTTATTGTACCCCTTGCCCTGTTGTCCTTGGCTGGTTCGTCTTGTCTCACTTGTCTTGTCTAACACTCTCTTGTTACTCTTGGTCTTTGTCATTGTCCTCTCTCTGTCTTTCTCCCTGTGGATGTGGCTGAGTGTTTGTCTGGTGAATCTTGTGCCCTTGTCCTGTCTAGTCCATTGTACTTTCATGTTTTGTCTTGCTCCTCCTCTGGCTTTTAGTTTGAATTTGCTTTCTTTTATTTCTTCATTTTTAAGTTCTTCTAGTCTTGATCTTTGTGCCTTTTATAATTAAGTTGATCATAATGTTTTGTTAATGACTTTTTTAGTTTTACTGTGTGTTTTTTTTTTTATTATTAATATTATTATTAATAAATTCCCCAGTCTGCTTTTTGTGTATCTTTGCGTCTGTGGAGCCTTGTCCTGTCTTGTTTTTTGTTCTATATTTCCTGTCCTGTTCCCTGCCATTGGTTCTCCTGGCCTGGCATTCAGTCAGTTTCAGCATTGCCGGCCTTCAAGTATCTGGTCTAGCTATTTCTTGTCTTGTTCTTGCAATCTACCCCGTCAGGCTTTGCCTGTTGGTGTTAAATCCTGCCGTGTGCTGCCAGAGATGTTCCAATGGTCCTCACTTGTTATATTGTGCTATGTTACTCATGTTATCACCTGCAATTCACTTCCTCTTGTCTTTATCTGTTTTGTTAATAAACCCCCTTGAACTCTATCTGCGACTGGGTCCTCCTTACATATCCCTGACATACATAACATACACTCTCAATTAGATTGTCTGAAGACGAGTCCTTAGGTACAAAACACCGCCGTTTGGCACACTTGGTGGGGACACCAGAGAGAAAGAGAAGTAGATGGCAAATGCAAGTACTGTACATACAGAGGTGTTAAACTATCTGTATGGGGGAACGGCTCTGTAGGCCGTGTAAGGTGTGAATAGCTAGTGAGGGGCAGCTAGTGACACCTGGTGCTAAGACCACGAGGAGAGAGTTTGAGGAAGAAGGAAGGCTTGAGGTCGGATCTCCCGTCGGCGGGAGCGCGTGGCTTTTTTTCAGATGTCAGAGAAAAGAACTGAAACTGCTCTGTCATATATGACCACACATATAAGAGTAATACAGCATTTAAATCTGTAAAGGGTCTCTGTGATGTTCAGATTAAAACACGTCAATAAAATGAGCTGAGACTCAGCGAAAATGTGACTCACAGACAGAGTAATATCTACAGAAAGCTGTATATGTCTACCCTAAAATGAAGTTAGTGCTGTCGAAAAAAAATATTCTGTGATAAAGTTATCAGTATGAAAACAACACCATGTTATTGGTAGATATGTGTTTGGCAAAGTGATGCCTACTGTGAAGAACAGGGCGTACCCAGGGGCTCAGACCGCCTCTTATCTCCACCCACCTACTACAGCCATTAAAAAGTCTGCAGAGATCCCGTCCGTGTTATCGAAGCCTGAGTGTCCCGATGGGATGCACATGGCATGTAGAAAGGTCAGGTTGCGATACCAGAGTTCAGCGCAGAATTTATCCAAGCCTTCTTTGCTCAGGTTAGATGTATCGTCCATTGACATATGCTCAATGGCATTATCATCTGCAAAGTCGGGTGCAGATGCAGTGTAAGGGACATGCGAAAAGATTTCTTGAGACAATAGAAGTAATAGAAGTAGTGAGCGTTGAGATCTTTGATCTCTGTTTTCTTTTTTACAACAGCTGCAATAAATACCACTCCCCCGGAGGTGAGTTTTTATGACAGGATGTGCGGTGGGGTGTACAGTCCAGATGCGCAACCAGGTGTCCGGTTTATTGTACATCATAAAGTCATAAAAGGGTCGTAAATCAGGTCATAAATACCTCTTTTGTCATTCCTGATGGGATATTAACTACTCATGTTTCTTTATTTTTTTGCTTTTTTTACATATTATGGCATAAACCTGAACACATTTACTAGTATTGATACTCTGTTCACAAATCTATTCTATAAATATATATCTATAAATGTTTAATGTCCTAAACAATAATAATAAAATCTTGGATATACTGTAAAATGCTCTTA
>JAUMHI010000065.1:2078212-2094226 GCA_032359435.1 Enteromius unitaeniatus
AACAATTTACACCTTAAAAGGTACACTCTTTCCTTCACAACGGGAAAAGTATTGAGAAAACAATGTTCTTTATAAAGAAGCGTTTTAGAAATAGTACAAACTGTATTTACTGCGGCTCATTGAAATATGTACATACAAAAATAAATATGTGTATGTGTTTATAATTTAGCAAGTGTGAAATCCCACATCCTTACGTTCCATAAGTGTGTTAATGTTCTCTACAACATATGCCGATTAACCACCAGCCGTATCACATTATTGCCATAAAACGCTTATTTGTGCAACTGAATGATTTCCTCAATAAAAGTGCAAACATGATAGACATACCGACATTCACTATGTCGGGGGGAAAAAAACAGCAAAAACAAACTTGTCGGGGAAATGTCTACACTGCTGGATGAGGTGGAACATCAAAAAGGTGTATTATTCGCTAGTTTCCGCACAATGGTCTAAAAAAAAAAAAGAAATCTGGACCAACAAGATGAAAGAGCAGGCGAAATGTTTTTTTACTATGGTCTCTTCTGACATGGTAGTCAGTGGACTAAAGTGTTCTCTTATAAAGTAGTTGATTTAAAAACAAGTACTCGCTGTCTTGCTGCCATAGCTATAAAGTTTGTGTAAACTTTCTTTCTTTATATAGACTCTTTGTAATGATTGCGGCTGAAGCATTTGGATGCATGTGCAAAAACGTCTCGGGTTACTTGACTGTAACCCTGTTCCCTGAAAAAGCGGGAACGAGATGCTGCGTGAAAACGCTAATGAGAACAGTCTTTGTTCGTCCGGTTGTTGAAGCATGTGTGTCAAACACGCCAAAACTTGGCTTATATAACCTCTGTCAGGTGACGCTAATTGAGGCCTGATATAATATATAATATAACATAAATAGGCCTGAACCAGAAACATCCTCAGGTCGATTTTTGTCTGAATGGACGTCCAGTCACGCCTACAGTGCGGCAATGGAACGCAACATCTCATTCCCGCTTTTTCAGGGAACAGGGTTACAGTCAAGTAACACGAGAAGTTCCCTTTCAAAAGCTACACTCAATGCTGCGTGAAAACGCTAATGGGAACGAGAATACCAACGGCGCTGCACTGACAGTGTCTGGACCCCCTGGTTGTGTAGCGTGTGCGCACAATTCATCAAAGAGGTCTAGACCTGATTCCGGGATGCTGACTCGAGGACCTGTGAGCCCGGGGTAGCATGGACATCCAAACTATAAAATCTGACAAATGTGTGTGGAGATGACCAACCTGCTGCATCACACACCTGCTGCAAGGGGACACCTCTTGCCAATGCCATTGATTGCAAGCCCCCTAGTTGAATGAGCCCTGACCCCTAGAGGTGAAGTGTGACCACGCGCCTCGTAGGCTAGGGCAATAGCACCCCTCACCCAATGTGAAATTGCTTGCCTAGTGGCAGCCGCCCCCCCATTGCGGCCCCCATAGCATATGAAAAGCTGCTCTGACTTAAGCCACTGGCTAGTGCGGTGGACGTAAATCTGCAGAGCACGTACTGGACACAGTAAGTGAAGTCTTTCCTGCTCCGGAGCAGTAAATGGCGGAGAACAGAAGGCTTCAAGAACAACTGGGTGCATGGTCGAGAATGGAACCTTAGGAAGATAATTCGGGTAAGGATGCAGAATGGCTTTGACCAATCCAGGGGCAAGGTCTAGGCAGGATGGTGAGACTGACAGAGCCTGCAAATCCCCAATTCTCTTTAGAGAAGTAATGGCCATCAGAAAAAACATCTTAAGGGTCAGAAACCTATCAGGCGCTGACTCTAGCGGTTTGAAAGGGGTATCAACCAGACCCTTGAGCACTATAGACAAATCTCATGAAGGGACTGTCACCCTAGTGGGTGGTCTCAACCGCTTAGCTCCACGAATAAAGCGGTCAACTACGGGGTGATTTCCCACAGAGACCCCATCAATTACAACATGGCAAGTTGAAATGGCGGCCACATATGTTCTAAGAGTGCTAGGACATAAGCCCGAGGACAGTTTCTCCTGCAGAAACTCCAACACTGAAACAATTTGGCAGTGGACTGGGTCTACATGGTTTGCCATACACCAACTTTGAAAACCATTCCATTTGAGGGCATAAATTCTTCTAGTAGAGGGAGCCCTAGCACTTAGAATAGTTTCTATTACATTGGCCGGAAGACCAGCATCTCTTAGTTGGTCCCCCTCAGGGGCCTTGTTTCAAACGGCGCGATTCCGTCTTGGCGATTTATGTAAGAGACTACCGTAGTGTTGTCCACCCGCACTAGGACATGGTAACCTCTCAACTGCCGGAGGAAGTATTTCAGGGCCAGAAATAAATTTATGTGCCACACGATAAGATGACCTTGGGCTGGACGACCCTCTAAGACTGCGCCCCAACCCGTGAGGGAAGCATCCGTCGTTAGCATCTAGCAACATGGACCTAGAGTGGGACCCAAAGTCAGAAACTGGGGTCTAAACCACATAGAAAGGGTACGAAGCCCCTGGCGCGTAACCCTTATTTGCCTTTGGGGATTGGCCCTTGAATGAAACCCCCTGGCTCTCAGCCACAACTGAAATGGCCTCATGTGCAGAAGACCCAATGGTATCACTGTGGATGCAGCTGCCATGAGGCCTAGAATTCTTTGAAAGTAATGAACAGTCACTTTCTGGCCTAGCTTGATCTTCTTTAGGGTATTTAGAATGGATTCGACTCGTGCAGGAGACAGCTGTGCCTGCATAACGATTGAATCCCAGATGACCCATAAATACGTTGTCCTCTGAGCAGGAGAGAGAGCAAGAGTTGTCCTCTTGGCGTTGAGTCTCAAGCTATTTGAGATGAGCTAGGACGACATCCCGATGTCGAAGCGCTAGCTCATGAGACTGAGCCAGAATCAGCCAATCATCTATGTAATTCAAAATACGGATAACACGGCCTGGTAGGGAGAGTTGGCTTTTTTAATGAGGACGAGCTACCAGGGGAGAGATAGCCCGCAAGCGTCTCTTCAACCTGGGGCATCGTCGCATAGCCCCGTGCCTTTGCATCCACGATAGTCGAGTAGATAGACGTCGATGGCACTAAGACACGGGATGAATATGGTTTGCTCCATGAACGAGTAAGCTCGTCATGGAGGTCTCCAAAGAAGGGGAGAGACCGTCGCTGAGGCCCCTCCCCTCGGCCCCCTGAAAGAAACCTGTCATCTAATTTGGATTTCTTGGGGGTCTCTTGCTCCTGCGGCCAGTCGAGATGTAGACGATCGACTGCTCTAGTAACCACCTCCTATGAGCTTAATAGTCGCGGAAGCCAGGCTATAGTCGATCAGGTGTGGTGGCCATCTTGTGCAGCAGCTCAGGTGTGGCAGCCATTTTGTGCAGCGGCTTGGGGTGGCAGCCATCTTGTGCAGTGGCTGTGGTAGTGAGGGTGGCTGAGATAGTGGTTCGGAGGTGGCAGCCCTCTTGTGCAGTGGCTGGGATTCATCTTCAGAAAGAACCACTGTAACTGTGGAACCAGCCATCGCAAGGACATATTCAAAACAGTCCACGAGACTCCATTCAAATTTTCCCTTCACCAACCATGATCTCACCAGTTCATTAAGACCCATACGGAACAAGTCCTTTAGCATGACCTCTCTCCATGATACCTGGTGACACAGTTCATAAAACAGGGTAATATACTCTTCAATGGGTAGCTTGCCTTGTTTGAAGTTGACTAGCCGCTCCACTGGAAGTCTTCTGGAAGAGCTGCTGGATCCTGTGTGTTCTGTAATGATTGTGTCTGAAGCATTTGGATCCATGTGCAAAAACTCCTTTATTAAGGAAACAGGCGGGTTCAAAAATAGCAAGCAAACAGGTTCAGAGGGGATAAGGCAGAGATTGTGGTCAAAGACAAAAGCAAAGGTCGAGGCAGGCAGGAAACAATCACCGGAGTTGCAGTACAAATAAAGTTAAGTGGGTGTGGTAGTGAAACAACAGCTGTGGGTGAGGATTGCTGAATGTGAAGAGGTGTGGGTGTGCAGTGCATGTTGGGAAATAGACTCCATGATAGAATGTGAGTCCAAGGGAGGTGGAGTGATGCGAGTGCCCTCTAGTGGAGCTTTAAGGGCTCTCATGACATCATGGAGAGAGGTCATGCTAAAGGACTTGTTCCGTATGGGTCTTAATGAACTGGTGAGATCATGGTTGGCGAAGGGAAAATTTGAATGCAGTCTCGTGGACTGTTTTGAATATGTCCTTGCGATGGCTGGTTCCTTTTCTGTCAAATGGTTCGCCAGCTGATGTGCCTTAGGATAGTAATTAAGAAAGCTAACAACCATTAGTGTATGGAAACTTTATTAATGAAAACACTTCCATACACTGGGTGTAGGCTATAACAACTATTTTATGTGTAAAAGTTTAAAGTAAAGTAAAAATGTAATTTTAATACTAAACCTACTAAATGTTCATTTAAAATTTTCTATGTGTAGTTTTTTTTCGTATTGGTGGCCACTAGCAGTCTGAACCATCAGCAGCGATAAGGTATAGCTAAGAACCATCAAGACCAACTATACGAACGTATGACTTACAGAAGGTATACTTAACTAAGAAGGTTTTGGAAAACACGCATTAACAATAAGGTACTTCTTAGGGTACAGCTTAAGAACGAGGTAGCGTTAAGGTGGTTTCGGAGAACGCAGACCTGGTGGCTAAGGTGTTACTTGTGGATTGCTAGTGAGAAGAAACATTAATGAGTGGGAACAAAAAGTGACGGAAACTCAAACACTTTTATTTATATTTCGCTTTTTTAACAATACAGATTATGTCAAAGCACCAAACAGTATCAAATAGAGAATAGAGTGATTATACATCAGTGTAGTGAGATTAAAACTTTTTATTAATTATACAGAGACTGTCTCTGTAATCAAATCAACGGTATTCGCTAGCAATTAAGTGTCCCCAACAAAACAAGCCAGAGGATATCCATGACAGAATGGAATAAAAAAAACCTTGGGAGAAATCAGGATAGGTTGGGGCCAGGTTTCCTTTAGCCGGACACCCAGCACTTAATTTCCAATGAAGGTCATCTCTTGGTGCTGATCCACCATCCATATGTGTTGGGGGGTGTTTCTAATTAATGCAGCCCAACAAACCCTTAAAAAATTTGAATAATAGAGCGGTACGTGTAACGTGTAAGAAAGAGACGTGTCTAGATTTAAACTAACAGACTGCCTCTGCTTCGCAAACAGTGTTAGGGAGATTGTTCCTATTTCCTAATTTCCTATTTCCCACTCATGAAGTGAGTAATTACAAACTTATTGTATTAAAATGTAGCATCTCATTTGAAGCATGTAGCATCTCATATAAACATTCACTGTGTTATACATGCAGTTTGCTGACAATTCTGGTCAAATACATGATTATTTCAGAGCTTTTAAAACATACAATATACTACGAATTATCAGAAAACAGGTCAATCAAGGAGCACATTCAGTTAATACTGATAGATATTACTGAATTCCCGAAAATTACAACAAACTTAATAATGCATTTTTGTCACAGAAAAGCACTTGACAGCAAAACATTGATTTTGAGCTAGACTGCTGAAAAAAGAGCTTTTTTATTTGTAAATAATAAACATTAATATAAGATACTGAAAAGGATCTTTAATCAGGGCCTTACTGAATTAATATTGTACATCAGTTAAAATTATTTTGAACTAAACACATAAAAAAGAAAGAAGTATCCAGAGTTTAGCTGATTAGTATTAGTAGGATGGGTCTCAATAAGTATTATTTTTATTTATTATAATTTTTTTTTAAAAGGGACAATGCTCATTAATCAAACCAAAAAATAAATGAGCCAGAGTTAGCTCCAATGGTTAATTTTCATCTGTTCAGTTCTCATGGCGTTAGGGCTGCACCTGTGTTGAAATTCCCATCTGGCCCTAGAGGGGAAATGCCCTTAGTATTAAGCCTAATTCTTAAAAGAGTTTCTAATCTTTCCATAAAATAAGTGATGCTATGAATTTGAGACCATTTTACCAATCGCGCCGAGACCTTTTGAATGACATGAAATATGACAGTGACAAACAATATATCCACAAAATATGACCCACAATGTATAGTTCTCCTGGAAGATCTTTTTTTAAGGAACAGCTGTGAATGCAAGAGAGGGTGGGTCGGGGAAGGGAGGGGGGTCGTAAAAGTGGGCTATGAGATTTAGGGGGGTTTGTTTTCTGTCCTGAGAGTCAGTGTCTGTTGAAGATGTGTCAGTGTCTTTGAAGATCCCAGATTAGCTTTTTATTTGCATGCCATCTGCAAGCGTGCGAGATTTTCAGTCCAGCTTTCCCGGAAGAAGAGATCCAATTTTTTCAATTCTTACATGTCTGCCTGTTACCCGACTACTATTCTGCCTGCTCTGTATTATACCTGTCTGCCTGTGTACTGATATCTGCCTGTCTGACTACTCTATTAAACGGTCTGTAAATGGATCCAAACGACTTGAGTGATTCGTCACACAAAGACAGAGACATGACTTACAAAAAAATTTATTTTTATTTCATACCATGGGATGATTAATAAAAAGTTTTAAAACCGTCTCACAGTTTACCAAATAAATACCCACAGAGACCATAATAAATCCCACTATTTGAATGGAATAAAATACAAGCAGGTGGATTAATATCTTTACATGAGTAAAGAGTTCAAGATTTATCGTACATCGATTAGGCTGAATACTCGTGGGCACTTGATGACACAAAGGCTCAATATTGTGACAATCAGGCCGTCAGCCATGCACAAGATAGTAAAACAGTAATATGTGAAGATATGCAGCAAAATGGGCAAACAAACAGCTAGACACAGCGATAGATGAAACGGGTTTAAAAAACAGCCATAAATACAGGATCCGAAATAACAGCTAGCAACTTCAGGCCCTACCATATACGCAAATATAAAGACAAATAAAAGGTTTTATTTTGAAAACAAACTCTTTAAAACCCACAGACAAACTTCTTACCTCCTAGGTAAGATTACGGCAGACTTCATACGAACAGTGCTCGTCACTCCAAGCATACACTCTTCTAATGATAAACACATTCTTTAGACTATAACTTGAGGCTTAAAACCATGCAAGGCCAATGCATTCCAAGTAATGAATGGCACAGGTATGCGCAATGAACTATGGTGTAGGCATTGAAGCAAGGCTATATCCGCCCTTCCACTTCCCTGACTGCTTCCAGCTTCTTCTCTGTCAGCAAGAAGGATGGACGTCTCAGGCCATGCATTGAATATCATGCCTTCAATAGTTCCACACTGCTAAAGTATTCACTAAACTTGACCTCTGCAGTGCCTATAATTTAATAAGGATTAGAGATGGAGATGACTGGAAGGATATGGTGACTTCCTGCACTAGTTTGTAATAATATACATGGATGACATTCTCATCTATTCCCCAGTTCTAAAGATGCATCACAGGCATGTACCGGAGGTCCTCTCACGTCTCCAGGAGTACCAGTTTTACCTAAAGGCAGAGAAATGTTCCTTTCATCAGTCCTCAGTCGAATTCCTAGGGTATCTCATCGACCAAACATATGTATGTATGGACGAGGGGAAGGTTGAAGCGGTAACCAACTGGCCCATTCCATTCAGCATCAAAGAACTGCAGCGATTTCTTGAATTTTCTAATTTCTAGCGACGATTTATAAACAATTACAGCCTGATCTCCAGTCCACTCATATCATTACTCAAGGGAAAGCAGAAGTCGCTGGCCTGGACCTCTGAAGCCCCCCAAGGCTTCCAAGCTCGGAATCCTCCACAACTCCTTCCATGTGTCTAATTCTCCAAGAAACTTTTTACCATATCCTACCATCTTGGGCCCAAAAATATATGAGCAGATGCTCTCTCTCGCATGTTCTCCAAGTATGAGGATCCGGAAGATCAAGAACCCATTTTACTCACCAGCCTGTTCGTTAATCCTATTCAGTGGACCTCCCCTCCAGAGACCCTGCAAAGAATGGACCTCATCCACTCCACTCACACCTCACTGGGCACTGGCCATCCCGGGGCCAACAGAACTTTCTCACTACTGCAGGATCGTTTCTTGTTGCCTTTGATGGCAAGAGACGTCCAAAGATACTTGAGGGGGTGGCGGGAATGCACCATTTCTAAGAGCCCTCAGGAAAGCTGTTTCCACTTCCCGTCCCCAATCACCCCTGGTCACACCTAGGAGTGGATTTCATCACTGATCTACCGGTCTCTGAATGTAACACATGTGTTATTGTGGATCATTTCTCCAAGTTCTGTCATCTAATACCTCTAAAAGGTTTGCCCACATCTCCAGAAACAGCAGAATTGCTGTTTAACCCCCTGGGGTCGGCACACACATATATGCGTTTTGAGGCGTTTTCTCCTGATGACACCAATAAGAACTTAAATTACACATGTTTTGATCGTACAGATAAGACCAATACATCAATAAAATCTGTGAAGGGTCTACATTAATTTGTATACACATATAAAAACAACACAACTTTTTGCATTTAGAAAATGAACACTAAAATGAACCTGAACTCAGCAAAAGCTCCACAAAGAGACTTGAGAGTTATATATGAAGAAAGCTTGACATGTCTACTATTACACTAAGAAAGTCGGTAATGCTTTAGATTACAACCCAATGTATCGTGTAATTACACAGAATTTATAGCGTATCTATTTTGTAACTATAGAGTACCTCTACAGTACCTACTCGTAGATAAAAGGGAACAACATGCAACGTTTAGGGAATAATAAGGGGGTTAATAACCTACGAAATTATAATGCAAGTATTTTATAACTAAAGGGCACCTATTCTGAAATTACGTGGTATGTATGACACACTTTCTGACAACTTACAGCCATACATACATGTAGGTAAACGGAAACAAAGTTCAAAGATTATGGGAATAAGGAGGTAATGACTTATTTTTACTTTTAAAGTATTTATACTTTTAGTATATTTCATATGTAAGGTGTAACTATTCTAAGATTACGTGGTATGCATGACATACTGCATTGGATATAATATTAGGAACAAATATATTATATAAATATATGATATTTATCGGCATCTTTGTACAAGGCTCCGTCCACTTTCAGCACCCTGCTGCGGTCCACGCTGTTGCACTTGCCTTGCAAGCATACTTCATAAACTCTGATAAAAATCCTCTGGCAGCTATTGTACAAACTTCTAGTTTGTGAGGTTTCAGTGCATCTCTTGAAGATGATGTGGAGTTGTATTACTACAATGTCCCCTATATTGTCAAATACAGCATGATTCATCTCTGCCAACCATCTTCACATAATACTTTCACATTATCTGATTCAGCAAAACTCAAAACTCAATTTAAGCGCAAAATGACTGCCTGTGGAAGTTAGGTAGAAATGATTATATTTCTGTTTTTATTCACACAATAAATATTTAAAATAGTTTTAATGAAAAATTCATGTAGTTTTAGGAAAAGTCAGGGAGCAGCAAGGATTGTGATTTATTTAGATAAAGTTACTGAATATACAAATTTCAAAATGGTCAAAATGACACCTTCAACTCAGACTCATCTATGTTATACCTTGGCCATTCTTTGATATAGTATATTATGCAAGTTCTGCTTAAATTATTAGAAATTTTAAATGGCCATTTTGTTTTATGGCTGTGTTTTCTTGCTGAGATATTTTTTTTCACTACAGATAATTACTGTAATTGAATTGTAATTACTGTCAGCTTTGGGAATCGGCTGGGTATTTAAACACTGACTGTGGTCCAGTTCAGACGCGAAGTCTCGATTTGCCCCGGCCATCGTTACTGAGCGTTTCTTCACTGTTTTTTCTGTATTTTCCTGTGTTTGATTTTTGCCTGTGTTTTGGTTTCCGATTTTCGCTGCCTGCCCTGACTTTCTGCCTGTTTACAACTACGAATTTGGACTATCCCTTTTCTGTATTGTCAGCCTGTGAACTGTCTTTGTCTGCTCTGTTACGTGGATTAAACATTGTTGCATATTGATCCAAACGAATCCAGAGAATCATTATAAGTGTACAGTGCAAATATGTACAATACATACATAAAAATTAAAATATATGTGAATACACTATATGACACATGTACAACTATGCACAGTATACACATTATACAGTACTGAAGTAGTGTGGTATTACAGAGGACAAATTACAGGTGTGCACATGGGATGAAGTTCAATTGTCCGATTGACTTAAATATATGAGAATGATAGTCAAAACACCACAAAAGCGCATGATTTTATGTTAATTAATATGAAAAAAGTCTCAGCTGTGTTGGGGGCCCTGTCAAGATTCTTTTCATGGGGTCCAAAATCCTTAGCAGCGCCCTTGACTGTATTACATAGTTAAATGCAAAGTCCAAAGACCTAAAGACCCAATAGTTATTATTTAACTAAATCGTAACGTCTCCATTACGTATTGTTCCCCCTGAAGAAGGGAACGGAGACGTCACGTCGGTGACTGATTAATAGCCTGGAGATGTCCAAACTACTCTGCGTGTATGTAAACACGCCAAGGAATTTCATTTGCATACGCTGATTAGGATCAGCTGAACCCAATCGCAGCACGAGTATAAGTAGGTCAGCAGATCTAGCGTTCATTAGGTCTTTGCTGAGGAGCCGAGCCGGTGTTGCGACATTCTCACTTCCTCGCATACAGGCTTTCGGTCTTAAAACATGTCTTTAAAAATTTTAATCAATATATTGTTTTCTCTGAAAAAGTAAGTGGAATGATTTTCACATCATTCTGAAGTAATTATTCTAGCCTAATAGACTGGCTACTCAAAGTACTGTGCATTATTATTCAGTATGAGTTTCATGGCCCTATTTCAGCTAGTTTTTTTTCTCAAAACTTACTAACCACGCATAATATTTTTTTCCTAAAAAATGCAAACATGTAAATTCATTTAGCTTATCAGCTTATCAGAATTGCCAGGCCGAGCCCGACCCGAGCCCATCTTTAGCCCTTCTACCAAAACGTCTTATACTGCTGTTTCAGCTATTAAAACAGTTCAGTTTTGAGTGTAATGGCAGAATGATTATATTTTGTTCCATTTTTTATTAAGCTAATGATGGTTTGTGCAGAAAGAAGTTCTGCAGGACATAGAGGCACGGGCCAGTCCTTGGATTTTATAGCCTTTGCCTTAATTTTCTCTGATAAAGGTAGGAGTAATAAGTCATTCAGAACTGTAAAGGGCCTACTTTTATTTTTGTATTTACTGACAGTAAACGTGATTTCTTAAAACAAGCGTGTTATGTCTTCTCGTCTTGAACAGGAGCGTTTCACAAAAAAGAACCGAAACTGATTGAAAAAGACATGATAAATATATCTACAGAAAGCATTTAATTACCACTTAACGAAGAAAAAAAAATCTAGAACTTCATTCATTAAATTACATAATTGGTAAAGATGACTTCTCTTTAAAGGCTCAGAAAACACTTGTTCATGAGTAAATAATTCAAACGTCTTTCTATTGTTTTCCCTCGACATGATAATTACCTTTGCTGGGGCATTGAGGCAAGATTATTGCGTTCATCTGCGGCGGGACAATGCTTGTGAATAAAACTTTACTCAGTGTCTCGTGTTGTATTCACTGGCGCCACATGACAATCTTTTAATCATTAATTGACGGATGTCTAAAATATAAAAATAAGGAGAAGCCTAAAACAGGCCCAAGGCCCGACCCGCATCTGAACTATGACATCAAAATTGGCCCGAAGCCCGGCCCGAGTGGCGTAAAAAAGTCTAAATGCAGGGCTCTAAGTCAGTTATCAAAACAGCACATTCGCTTCACAGACTATGGCAAATTACTAGTTAGCTAGGCTAGAATTTAACCATTAACTCGCTATTCAATTGCACCACTTCAATGAATAAAATTATATGCAATGGTTACCAGAAGGCCTTAAACTCAGGGAGAAGAGGAACTTCGCTCAAACTCACTGTTTAACTGAATATCCTGGAACGAGATTTCATCGTCACCCAGTTTCAATTTGGCTGTAAGCGGATTAATTTGTGCTGCTAATCTGAGACTTCGTTGTTGGGGATTTCTTCACCCAAAATCTGATTATTTTGTTCGGTTAAACTTTGCATGCGCTGCTGGAGAGCTAGCATTAGCTACACACAGTACACAAAGCTCTGTGAAGTGGGTTCTGTTATCACATTAACTGCTCACACCTGTCATGTGTCATGTGTTGCTAGGTGACCAATGCAAGCTTACACCAGGCGCAAGTGTAGCAGAATTTACGCTGCTGCAAGCATGCAATGGTGAATTAATAGTTAGCTCCACTACAATAATACCATTCATTTGACGTAAATGTTTCACATGAGCGGATCGCTATTAATACAATTATACGTAACACCATTCTCCATTCATATTTTTCTTTGTTTATTTTACTTTTTTCCCACTGCAAATCGGTGTACAGGCAACTTGGATTGCAAGCTTTTTGTGGACTTGGACAAGAACAAATACGTTCTCATGTAAGAATGCATCTCTCACGTGATCTTACATTACTTCCTATATCAAGTCATGCTTGTTTGTTTGTTAAACGTAGCTGTTGGCGATTCATCCCATTGAAAAATTGTGTATTGTGTGACCACCTGTCGCTGATCCGTTATGTAGTGCACACACAAAAGCTACAAAAAGGAACTGTAAGTATGCCCAATTTTACCTGCATACATAAAACAACACCATATATTTATTTATGTTATGAGACCTATTTTTGAAAAAATGTTCAGATATCTAAATTCTGTTTTAGTCTGGTGTCGGTCTAACGATTTTTACATACATTTTTATAAAATTGGATGTTCATTGCATATTTAAAAATGGCTAGACAGAGCACAGTCAATCAGTCATTTAGACAAGTGTGTATGTAGTTTTGCACAGCCCTATTAAGGAATTGGAAATTGCAAATAAAGGAATAGTTCACCCAAAAATGAAAATTATGCCATAATCTACTCACCCCCAAGCCATCCTAGGTGTATATGACTTTCTTCTTTCAGACAAACACAGTCTGAGTTTTAAAAAAAATTACACTGGCTCTTTTGAGCTTCGTAATGCTGGTGGATAGTGCCCATGATTTTGAAGCTCTGTAAACCAGATATATCCGAAAGTACTGTGTTGGAAAACTAACCTTCTTGTATCTTGTATCACGTGTCCTCTGAAGCAGATCAATGGGTTTTTGTAACAAAAACATTTCTATTTTTAAAATTAAAATGTAAATAACTGACTTCCAGCAATGGCCGTATAAGAGTCCCCGATGGCATCATATGTCGAGTCAAAGGTCAGCCAAGAAGCTGAAACTCTGTGCTCTTGGCTTAGGGGTAAGTAGATTAAGGTGTCATTTTCATTCTTGGGTAAACTATTCCTTTAAGAAACCAAACAGTAGATACATGGTTCTTGTAGCCTGTAGTCTAAGGTATTGATTTTGTAGTTTAACAGTTGTGACGTTCCAGTGGGCTTCATTCTCACTACCTAATTAACAACATCAGTGCTAGAAATGCTGTTTTATCATGTTACATTGTCTACTAGTTATTTGGTACTTGAAATATTCTAACCAGCCCTCTTTTGCACCTCTACAGGTGTAGTTACTGAAAAAAAAAACTTTAAATGTGTTGGACTGAATTGAATATCCTAGTATTCACAGCAACAATGTTCAAAACACATCAATCATCTAACAGCAAAAAAAAATATATTACTCTAAAAATGTTCATTATAAACATGAGAACTGAGTCTTACCTTCACCCATTGGGATGTCATGGGCTGTGCTATGGGATTTCTCTGGCATGGCACTGAGGCCTCACTCCTGTAAATTAGATTAAAATATAAGTCAACATCTCTGAGTTCCAATACATGATATGTTTTTGACTTGACATAGGTTACATACACTTTGGTTTTTCCCGGATTAATATTATGTGTTAATTGATCTTTTGAAATCTTCCCATTAATTGGGATCTCCATGGTTTTTGTCTCTGACAAATTCTGCCCTGACTCAAACACCATTCCTCATAGCTTTCCTTATATTATATCACAAGTTTCAAGTTGCCAGTAATAAATATGTGACCTGGGAAAGCAAAACCAATCATAAGTACCACAGGTACAGTGCTGCCAACTTTTTTCAATCCAAGGTAGCTAAAGTCAGCTGGAAAATCACTAGATGATGTCATACGTGAATTTGCATATTCATTACATCAGTTTACATTACATTATCATATTATTTCGCTTCTCTGTGGTCACATAATGTATTTTAATGAACCCAAGTTCTCAATTTAACTGTTTTCAGTGATATATTTAATGGTTTATGTTGTCAGAAAACATAATGAATATGAAATAGTGACTGAAATGTACCCCATTATTAGGCCTACTGAACTAGCTCTACCTTATAAGATGTTAATCTGGATTCATATCCTAATTTATAATCAAGCTGTTGTTGAAATCAAATACACATAGATATAGACAATGGCTATGCTGTGATTCACATTTCCAAACATTATTTTTGTCATTAACTGCAATAATGCAGTGAGATTATTGTCTGCACAAGGAGTCTGACAACAGCCAGTGCTCCACACTGAGATCTGATCTGATCGTCATCTAGTCTGTCTGGAATGACATGAAGTAACAGAACAAACTGAGACAGACTAAATCCAGAAAAACTGTGGCAACGTCTCCAAGATACTTAAAAAAATCTACCTGCAAAGCTACAGAACTGTTCAAAGTTTTAGACACTCATGTAAAAATGCTGTAAAATGAGGATGCTTTCAAAAATAATGCCATAAATAGATTTAATTTATCAATGAACTTCTATTAACTAAATAAAATAAACATTTGGTATAACAGCTTTTGGTAAAACAGCTTCTGTTCCGAGATACACTTGCCCATAGTTTTTCAGGTTGCTTTCCAGGGTTTTTTTTTTTCTTTGTATAGGCTGTTATATTATAAATATAAAAAAGTTTTTCCATAGCAATAAACATTAAATGCACCTATACAGCAAGGACAGCTAATCTATGATAGACGTATGGAAATAAATCCACTTCCTCTGGTTCAGGATAGGTCATAAAACAGAGGGGACATGAGGATCCCACACCTAGTCACCATTTCCTGAAACAAATGATTCTGCCATTTTTTGACCAGTATAGTACTGTTAATAGCCAGCATGTGTATATATTTTAGCATTTAAGTCTCCTCTTTCTGTGAAGATATCTTCAAGAATTCTCTCTCCCTCTAGTTTTGTACAAGTACTTGTAACTGCTGGGATTCTTTTAAGTGTTGATTTCCTTCTATTATAGTACATCATCAATTACATCTTCATCATCTATGCCTTATAGCAATTCTTAAAATGCTTGAAATCTTCCTGTCTTCATATCACACTGTAACTCTCCAGTCTGTTTATACAGACAACTTAATTAAATTAAGAATCAACATTGTTTCTGACACAAGTACTATAAACATACAACAATTTTGCTTCTGTAATATATGTACAGTAGCAAAAACAGCCGGTTTGATTGTAGGGAGAAAGAGAAATCATCAATAAAACTAAACTATGGCGCTATTTCAGACTAGACAAGTTTGAATTTCACAAAGATAATTTCCCATTTTCTATCCAATTTAAAGACAACAAAATCAGTAATTAGTAAAGTCCAGATATGCACTACTCAGAAAGTTCATTGTAGAAGCAGTGTAAGATGTTTTATTCTATTCTAATTAATTCCTTAATTATTAATTACACAGTGGTATATGACATTACATCCATAGGTGTAATGTATGCATTCAGAAAAACAAAAAAATACATATTCATACACACATATACATATATACATATATATATATAAATACACACACACACACAGTGAGGTCAATAAGTGACCACCCTGTGATTTTGCAACTTCTCTTGCTTAGAAATCATGAAGGGGTCTACAACTTTCAACATAGGTACATGACTGAGACAGATTCAAGATTCAAGAGAGGTTTATTGTCGATACAGCAGTATACACAGTATACATTGTATTGAAATGCC
>JAUMHI010000065.1:2104399-2117565 GCA_032359435.1 Enteromius unitaeniatus
AGTCATTCAATGCCCACATTTCGGACACAAACAGAGAAGAAAGTTACAAGAATGGCTCGTCCTTTTTAGGAGGATCCCATAGACAAAGAGGCTGTTTTAATTCGAAGGAGAATTACATTTACGTCGGGCAAGGATTTTGAGACCCAGAGTGGATCGTTTTGTCTTTTCCCTTGTAATGGTGATATTGTGTGTTTGAGCTATCTGGGATTATTGTCAAAAATTTGTAACAAGTAGATACTTGTCTAGCGCCCGAACATTAGTAACCAATTGTGTTTTTTTGTTCTTTTTTGGGCTCTAGTTTCATCTTTAAGTCAAGTAAATTTTTGTCACTGGTTTATACATTGAATCGTGCTCTAGAGGTTTGGTTACAAAGTCAGCACCCGGGTTCGCTTCACGTGTCCATCGGAAAGTTGTTTTTTTTGCTTAAATAACAAGTAAAATAATTATTTTGAGCAACCACAGTTACACCTCATAACGTTACATTTTTGTTTGAGCGTTACAGTTTTTCGTTGCTATCAATTAAGTTACGTATATCCATAATAGAATCTGTTCTTACATCACTAACATCGCCAATCATGGCCATGCTCTTACATTTCTTTGCTAATGGCAATTACATGACAATTACAATTATGTTCAATAGTTTTAAGTTTAACCTTTGATATTACTGCAAAAAATAATATTAGCTTAAATAATATTAATATTTACTTCAAATAATTAGCTCACTGACAGTGGCGTACCGCACATCTCTGAGGCCCCTCAGCAAAGAAGGCGACAGGGCCCCTCCCACCAGCAGTGATGCTATGCCACGAATTAAAATTTTATGGCGCATCTGCTGCAGTATACTATTGAGTCCGTCTTCCCCATTTACAGAACTGATTTAACAGTAAGTTATATATATTAGGCGTTTTTAGTTTCAGTACTGAGCATATGGACGTTCATTTTAACCGCTTAATTTTTGAAAAATCATATACCCTGCCTTTAACCGACCGGCAAGAACTATGTAGGCTTCTTCACTCTCGTTCCAGTATTCCAGGGGCACCTGCATGATTTCTTCTTTTGCGGCCAGCGGCAGCGAGTTCATAGTTAATGTCAGAATAATTCAGCCTTCTTAAATGACCATGACTAAAAAAATATTTAGATATAAAACAGTTCAAGCATGTCACAATGTTAGTTCATTTGTGAATGTTTTGTAGATTAACATTTCATCATTAACTAATCACTTATAAATGACTTACAACGGAACATTATTCTAAAGTGTTACCTTTTTTTTTAAGTTAACTTCCTTTTAATGGCCATTTTAAGTTGAACCTATTTTGAAAATGAACATTTGTAATGTACTATGTATAGAAGTCTCATACTGAGTCAACTTAACCATCATCACAGTTTACTTACACAACATTATTCTTTTCATTATAAATATAGAGTCTTTACGCATCACATTGCTAAAGTCTTCAGCTACGTCTTTATCAAGATTAAGATCAAGAACGTTGCAACACAACACGCCAAGACATGCCATAAACATGATTGTCAACCTACGCAACCTTCCTAACAGAACAGGTGTGTTAATTCTGTTACCACCCCATTACTGTCTGTGTCTTTAAAACCAGCAAAACAGAAAGATTGTCAAGGAAAAAGGTGACATGTCCTTACAGCTGCTTACAAGTATCCTGACTCATGACAAGCACCAACATAAATATCCCACACTGAGAAAGAAAACCTGCTTAAATGTGGTCAGCGCTCTTAAAAAGGGAAAAATAGAGAAAAAGAATGACAACTATAACATGGCCTTTAATTTCTATAACAAGTACATATACAATTTTTTTTTACCTTCAGTTATGCAGGTGTATGCAGTGTAGGTCAAACCTTTTCCTTCAGTTCAGATTGTTTTGTTATGCAAAATGTTCACTGAGAGAGCAGTGACTGGCTGATACAATAAAGGAATATTATAATGACTGGGTTTTCACCAAGGCATTTCAGACAAAACTGAACAAGTCAAGACTTGCTTGGAAGTGACAGCAAACTTAATGGAAACACTGGGTGGATGTTTGGCTTTTTTCTAAGATCATTATATTGTGCTGAACAAGTAATTGAACTTTTTGTGAATTTAATCCACTTCAAATGTTGACCACTATATTCAGAGTATTTTTATGGTTCACACTGAAAAATATGACTTCTGAAAAATCTGAATTTAAAAATCTGATTATAAGTATGTAGTGGGTAATTAAAAAAAAGAATTGTCTTTATTTTATGTATTGTTTTTTTACAAAGAGAAATTCTCCCCTCTAGTGGGCAAGAGAGAAGTCAACAATAACGGAAATATTCATGATATTCCTATACGGGGAGGCTGCAGACTTGGAGCAAGGCAGTTTTACGCCCCTGTTGTACCGGATACGTCCAGTAGGGGGATTATACGGAAAAATAATTCAAATCAATTGCTCTTGTGACTTATTTTAACTTTTTTCTACCGCTTATGCTTAGCTATCACTGAACAAAATGTAGCCTATTTTAACTGTTCTATCTATTTTCAAACCATATTTTTTCCCCCTTTTTTTATATTTGTTACTTTTACAAAACCTGCAAGACTTATGTCAATATATGTCGCCGCTAGCTTGTTTATGTTTGCATAATGACAACTCGTTCATAACTCCTAGTGAAAGCAACTAAATTCTGGTTAATTTATGAACATACCACCGGTTCTTAAAATATAGCATTTGCCATTAATCACATTTCCACATGAGATTGTCACAATGTTCATAACGTAGATGCAAAATTTTATGTGAAAATCATTTATTCATAATCAGAGCTCCTGAGTCCATTATACACCAAACGACACTGAGACAGTTTTAAAAAACACAAAAAAAATAAGATCCACCCACAATAAATATGACATATTTTAGTCATAATTTGACACTCTTGACCTATATTGAGAAACACAAAAGCAACAAGGGGTTATGGCAAATGTAGGTTTGTTATGTTTTCTCCACAGTGTTTAAGCCTGTTCAACAACTGGAATATCACTCACTCACTCACACAAAGTTCTCTGTAATAAACACAGCAAAAAGCTGGCAAACACTTAAAATTTAGTGCAATAAGAACTTATGGATTTACAGGGCTAATAATTCAAACAAGCTTACATTCCACATATACACACATAATGAATTGTCACAACATAAAAACATTTTATTAATAAAATATGATAGAAATATTAATATAGCCTAGGTAATTCAAGACATTTCAATTCCCCTAAGAAATAATCAGAATTATAAATGATATGGCTTGATTGGAAATTACAATATTTTTTGTCAAGTGCTTGTCAAGTGCGGGAATGAAAATTCTCAGATGGACCATATTTAAGGAGTGGTTTCTCCTCTTGGACCACAAACACAGATCAGATCAATGTAATATAATACACTCATTCTAAAAATCCACATTAAACACCTGGACCATTAAGACCTGAGATAAAACACCTGGTTTAATGACCATACATTTAAAATGGTTACGTAAAGGTTAAGTACCCTTAACAGTTGATTAGTTATGGCCCACTCTACACTGCAAGTCTACCTCAGTCTGTGGAGCAGACCATATTGGCAGATGTTGAGGTTTATGGAGTTTTTAAAGGTTATGTCATGCTTTGGAAGTGGTGCTGTTGTAGACCATCTCTTGGTCATCATCACTGTACACCACTGGAGGACTGCTGGTGGCCACAGGCTGATGGCTTTTCCTCTTGTTCTTGAGGAAACAGTAACCCAACACAGCCACAACAGCCAAGATGGCGACAACCAAAACCACAGCTAGGGCAACAGAAGCTGAGAATGGAAAAAAAGGAAATCCACAAAAATGCAATTCATTTTGGGATGAGACTATTGTTTAAAAAAAAAATGTGCTGTAGACATAAGGACTTTTTTTTAAACAGTATTCTGAATCATTAAAATATTCAGTGTTTACACCAATATAGTCAAATACTCCTACATGTTTCCTTTTTTAACATAAACTTAAAAAAAAGCTCTTAAAAATATCAGTGGAATCCTTCCTCCTCAGGGTAATGATAAATGAAATATGTTTGATTGCAAATCCAAAAATTACCTGACTGGCTTTCCCCTAGTTCCTCTCCGGTTCCCCTTAAAATCAATCCACTGGCAAACACATCATTTTCTATGAAGGCAGACAGAAATATATGTATTAAATATAAACCTCAGCTATCATCACAAACATATCTTGATCAAATTGAGCACCATTCATACCCGAGACACCTGAGCAGTTGACCATGCACTCATCTTGTGTCTCAAAGTTGTTCTCATTGCCTTCACAGCCACCATAGGTGAAGCGATGGCACTTCTTGTTAAGAGGGTCATAGTACCAACGAGAGAAACTGGCTCGACATGGGCCCACAGCATGTGGATATGTGCAGTGTGCTGTACCATTATAAAACAAGTAAGATGTTAGAAGAGAATTAAAGACATATATGTATATATACACACACAGTACTGTGCAAAGTGCAAAGACAAAAAAAAAAAAAAAACATTATTAAGTTGGCTATTTCTATCTTTTGCAGTAGCGTGTCAGCCAGTGCTCCACAACTGAGATTTGATCTGTTCATCATCAGTCTGTCTGGAATCACATGAAGTAACAGAACAAACTGAGACAGACTAAATCCAGAAGAACTGTGGCAACGTCTCCAAGATGCTTAAAGAAAAAAAAAAACTACCTGCAAAGCTACAGCTAGACACTTGTGTAAAAATGCTGTAAAATGAAGATGCTTTCAAAAACAATGCTATAAATAGATTTAATTTATCAATTAAACTTTTTGTTAGCTAAATCAAATAAATATTTGGTATTACAGGTAAAATATATAATTGGCAAATAATATTTGGCAAAACAGGTTTTGGTAAAATAGGTTCTGTTCCGAGGTACCCATCGTTTTTCAGGTAGCTTTGCAGGTAGGTAAACAAAGCAATCAAATGGCTTTAAAAGACTTGGTAAATCTTGCAAGAGTTGTACAGACAGAAAAAGTTAGGACACCCTACTGAATTCCATAGTTTTCCTTATCAGGACATAAAAAAATAACAGTTTTTTCCCAGGTCTTAAAATTTGGAAAATCACACACGGGCAATCAACATATGACATTGTTTATTTACCAAAAATAAAGCTAACATGGAAAAGCCATGGGTTACAAAATAAGGACACCCTTACTGTAACCATTAGAATTAAGAGGGTAAGTAGCAGTCAGGCACTGCTTATCAAATACCTTTTTAACCGATCATCAGCAAGTATGAGCACCTATATAAAAGCACACCCCCCACCCCCCACCCAGTTTTCTGGTCTGGAAAATTCAAATGTGAACTTCACAGTAGACTCCACTGGCAGTAGTTAACATGTTAAATGATAAAATCCATGACAGTACAGTTAGAAAAATATAGGACAAGTATGGCGTGTTTGAGAGGCTTGCCAGAAGAAAGCTTCTTCTATCTAAAAAAAAACATGGCAGCATAATCAATTGGTTGTAATAGCCCAATCAAAGTCAAGAACACATCCTGACTCAAATGCTGTGCATAAACAAATGCCCACAATAAACTGGAGCAATGTCACAAAAGAAGTGAGGGCCAAAATTTCTCCAGAACAATGTGAAAGACTGATAAAGTCATACTGAAAACAATTACTTCAAGTTATTGCTGCTAAAAGTGGATCTACAGGCAACTGAATCACAGGGTGTCCTAACTTTGTCACCCATAGCTTTTCCATCTTTGCTTCATTTTTGTTAATAATGACACAGTGTGAAATGTACTGTGATATAGCTCATCTGAGGTAATATATAAAAATAAAAAAAAGGTTTAAAACGACGGGAGAGCAAGTAAATTATGGCCGCTTTATTCTGGGGTACATTATTTCTTAACATCAGGCTGCTGGTGCACAATATAATTTTTTTTTACATTTTTCAGCAATGCATGACACTCACCTTTTTCGTTCACCTCAATCCTTAGAAGTCGAGACAGGCCACTATTCACTAAAAGGTAAAGGAAGTACATTTAAAACCATTGAGTACATGTCATGAGTTGTATGTGTATGGAAAGTGTCTTACATTGTTGACAGTTCTCCTCATCAGAACCGTCGCTGCATTGCAGCTGTTCATCACACTCAAGCTCTTTCTTTAAACAGCAGCCGTTAGAGCATTTAAATTTGTCTTCTCCACATGGTGAAGAGCAGTCTGTATCACAAACAAAAGCTACAAATGTAACAAACCCAAAGGAAATTTTATACAGCATATTTGGCTAAGGAGAGGTCTAAAGTAAATATACCTTCCTTGAGCAGCTTTCTCGTATCTCCAGGTGTTACTGCAGACAGACAATATTTGACAAGACATTACCTAGTAAGTCTATAAGATACTGAGATTTTATTTAATGTGAAGGAATAAAGAAATAAACAAGGTGGATGTATGTGGCCACCTCCATCTAATATTTCTGTGAGGACAAATCTTAATCCCACAGTATTCACCCACTGTCAGTGTCTGACCTCACTGATGCTCTGACGCCTGAATGGAGGCAAATCTTACATTTATGAACTATCGTATTGTGGATGGACCAAACGAGTGGAAGCTATTACAGTAGCAAAGAGCGGCTTTACCATCCTTTTGTTATAAAATGTAAAAAATGCAATTAGCAGGTCCAAAAGTTGGCCATAAAAAAAGCAGCACATTAATTAACAATGAATTATTTACTTAGCCTCATTTGGCAATAAACATATATGCTCTTAATCTTCTCTTGAACACCAAAGGAGAATTCTGAATTTATTTTGAAAAAGTTACCATCTAAAGCAGCTTTTTTAAGCATGGCTCCTAAGAGGAAATATGCCACAGCTGTATGGTAAACACGCATACAAAAATGTTCAGTTTATTCTCATTGGTGTCTGGCATACACCTCTAGTACCACATTTGATTTGAGAACTGCATCAAGAATATTTAATATAATGAGATGAGCATTACCTTTTGTGTTGTTACAGGCATTCAAACACTCCTGTTCAGAGAGGTAGTTATTGCTATTCTCTTTACACCCGCCAAAGATGAAGTCCTCACACTTGCTGGATGCAGCATTATAATGCCAACGAGGAAAAGAACCTCGGCAGGGTCCCACCTTTTTAGGGACCAAACAGTGACCTAGAGGGACAAATCAAATAAATTCTATATTAAGTCTGAGCTGAAGATTTAAAAAAAAAAAAAAAAAAGGGGTTAATTTGGGATCAAATTCAACTAAATGAAACCGAATATTCAACTGAAATTACATCAGTAAAAACTAGCTTCATTTATTCTTTATTAATCGGGGCTTGTGATTACCTTTACAAGAAATGGAATATAATTGACAAGCAAAAAACAAAAAACAACAAAGAAGAAACAAAAAAGAAAACAACAACAATAAAAAACAATAGTATTTGTGCAGTCCTATGGAGTTGTTCACTGGTCCAGCACAAATAACTTCTTTACATCTGGCATTAAATTAATTAATTGCACACTCAAACATTTCCATCTTTTTAAAAGTACTGAAACATAATTTAAAATTCAAAACACACACACAAAAAAAAAAACACTTTCGCATTCATAGCTTTTCAATTAAATATGCTGCAGCAAGAGCTAAAGATGCTCCTATAGCCAAGGGATGCTCAGAAGCTCAGAAGAGAGCGGAGTGCTCCTATTTAACAAATAAAATTAAATTAAAATAATGACAAAAAAAACCATAGTAACAAGGTTTCATTAAATACTTCAAGACAAATAGGTTAGAAATGACTCTTAAATGATAGTTATTACTTCCTCTTGTACCGCCTTTTTGAAGAATGTAACTTCCAGAAATTCAGAGTAGTTTTGTAAGAAAAGTATCTCCTGCCCTAAAAAGTTAGTCTAGCTTATTGGTTAATAGCTGCTTACACATTTACTCCTTCACAACCTTGCTGCGGGTCCCTCAAAAACTACTCCTAACCTATCTTTTATTTGTATTTACAGTCATAATAAACACGGCCAGACAACACCCCAATGGCTAGTTCAGTGATCCAATTACAATCAATATTTACACTGCATTTTCTTTTCATGTGGTCAGGTGTGATCCAGTCTTGGCCCAATCTCAAAAAACACATGGTAACTACAAATGTAAAGTTTTAGAAAAGGAACAGTAAACCTCTCCTCAACAAGCTACACTGATTGGGCTACCAAGTCATGGGTTTATTACCAGGGTTAGCAATTTTTTATGGTAAAAACTTTTTAATAATCTAATGGTAACCTAACCTAATGTAACAATCAACAACAATACCGGAGCTTATTAGTGCACTAGTAAGAAAAATAAAATTAATTTGACAAAATTTGTTAAATATGTAATTATGTATTATGAAAAAATTCAGAACAAGAAAATTTAAGAAAATGTTGAATTGTTTGTGCAAATACAACTGGGCAAATAGTTGCATATGTGTAGTTGTTAGCATGAATAACATGACAAGACATGTTCTTTTCAGATACTTTTTTTAAAGTTATTGTTGAAGCATGCATGAGAGCTAAACTGATTTGGCACGTTCAAGATGCAAGGGTGTACATAAAGTTCCTAAAAGGCTCTACATTATTGTCTGACCCAGTGGGCATTTTGAGTTTCAGCATTCATGATCCTATACAGTATCACCATAAATCTAAAAAAAAAATTCAAAGCCAAACGTTTAGTAAAAAGAGTATCTTCATTCTTGTGGCACTTCATCACAAGTTCATTTATGACAAGACAATGATCTAACAGGTGCATAGCACTGCTAAAATGGTGTTCTTAATCATGTTTACTGAAAACAGACAAATAAACATTTTTAAAACAAAATGAACATACTCGAGAATCATTGAGATTGGATAAAATTGCATAAGAATTTATTGATAATATACTATAAATTTGTCTTATTCTTTAAACTATTATTGTATCGCTATTGCAATTCCTTTAAAAGGAAAGCTCCACCATTTTCCCATATTCCAATATTTTCTTCCCTCAACTTAGACCAGCTGATACACATCTCTACTGTCTCAGTGCGTACACTAAATCACACTAGCATGCGGCGCCACTATGTTAGTTTTTAGCTTTTTAGCTGCCTTTATTCCTTAGGGTCCAAACAGGGATGAATTTAAAGCCACCAAACAATTCCACATTTTCTCTATTTAAAGACGATACAAAATAAAACGTAATGCTTTTTTAAGCGGATTAAAAAAAAGATAACTAATGTATGGCGGAAGAGAACTTTACTGTTCTTTCACCTCGGCGCAGTAATATCATCACTCCTTGGTTGTATTGACGGAAGGGAGAGGGAGAGGGAGAGGGAAAGGGGGAAGTTTCAAGAGTGATGATATTACTATGTCGAGGTGAAAGCGCTGTGACGTGCTCTTCCGCCATACACTAAGACAAATAAATCAAGCAATCCCACACTGTCTGACAGGCAGAGACCGAGCAAAACATGAGCAAAGTTCACTTCTGGCTTTCAAATTGGTGTGCCACTAAATACACAATGTATCAAAATGACTGTCTAGCGAAGCGTTTATGTAAATAAGCACAAATCTTCCTTATGGTTATTTCTTAAGTCAATGTAAACAGCTTGGAGAAATTTGGATAACTATAATGGATCCATGCATAAGGTCTTAAAGTGACAGAAGCCCAATTTAGCTCATTGCTTTTGACAAACATATTGGCAATGTAAATATAATTATATAAATATATAAGATGTGATTTAATTCCATCACACAAATGTACTGCTGAACATGGATGCGTCACATAAAAACAGTGTGATTAGACAGTGAGTAAAAAGCATTCGCATGCAGTGATTCAATGGCTAATATAACTGACCTTCTTCAGTGAGAACATTCTTTTACTGTTTTATTGCATTTTACTATAAAATACTTTGTTGATATCTGTATTTGCCCTCCTACTGTCCCCTTTTCCACCTTCATATACTTCCTCTCCTGTTCTTTTTGCCTCACTGTTAGGCAAGACCAAAATGTAATTCGCAACATTTACTGAAGGTTGAAAATGCCAGTTAATTCATTAATATGACTTTGCTGGGGTTGCATGTTTACGCAGAGCAGTTATCCATATACTGCGCAACTCTGACTCAAGGCCTGCAACACGTCAAACCGGTTTTGCACATTTGCAGAGGGAGCGGTAAGGTCTCTCACACAATAAAAACAGAGAGAGAGAGAGAGAGAGAGAGAGAGAGAGAGAGAGAGAGAGACAGACATCCCCAACCCATCACGACACTACTAGGTATTTGTAAGGCTAAGATATTTACATGTTTGAAAATGTGCCTTTACTTAATCTCCTTTATTTACTACGAATGCAGTTTGCCATAAGAAACAGCAATATTCACAGACAATACAGTGCCATGTTTAAAGTAAAAAATGCATTAGTACAAAAATTAACTATGTTAAATATATCAACATATAATTTATTTCCAAGTTTTATGTAAAATGACTGAATACTAATAATTTAGCACTTTAGTTTGCTTTTCTATTTACGTCTCATTAATAGTGAGGTAAATACTGAGCCTTATTTATAAAGGTATAAGCCTAGGAGGGGTTCAGTAAAGCAAAATAAAAATAATACTCACGCTCAGATTGCTCAGGAGTGAGAACCAAGAGAGTGACTTGAGCTGAATCAGAATGGTGTCCTGAATCTGTCACTGTCAGTTTGAACTTGTACACCCCAGGTACCAGCTTGGACACCTTAACCTGGTCTTGCAAATCAGTTTTCTGTGGAGCAGTTGTTTAGATTTAGTTTGAACGCCACGTGTCAAAGCCACTTGCTTTACCCAGATATAAAAAAATTCTGTCTGTGAAAGTGATCAGACTTTTCGTTTTGTGGATGCAATCTTTGATTTTACATTGGTCCCTGTTGTTTTTTACTTTCCTTGCACATTCATGTAGACAGTATTCAAGATGGTACATATAAATATGCTATACATAAAATCTGGACCAATATATATATATATAAATAAAAGCACTCAAAATACTTGCATAAATGCAACACATTATAATTATGTTAAAAGTTCTCAACTAGTGAGTTATTAAATGTCAAAGATGTGCAAATATATTGCCTCTTGACATCCAGTTTGTGAATTAAAGCCAAAGCAGTTTGGTTTTAAATTAGCATAGAGAAAATAATTTTTTAAGGAATGTTGATAATCAAACAGATTTGGTTGTCAGTTGCCATCATTGACTTCAGCATGGACTAGAGGGGGGAAAATAAACAAACAGAGACCTTTATATTTATGTTCTACATAAAGTTAGTCATACAGGTTTGGAACAACATGAGGAAGTAAATGATGACAGAATTTGATGATAAATAAAAAATACATTAAACGCTTCTTAGATGTTAACATCATAAATGGAAACACAATTACCTGACAACTTTAATATCCTAACAATCATACACTAGAATCCAACAGAATACCTCTATCTGGACAGATTGATCTCCACTAATGAGGTTCCATTTGTAGTCGACGATCTTCCTATCGTCCCAACTCTCAATGCCATTCAGCAAGACCTCCTCATTAGGCTGTACCACCACATCCCGTCCAGCATTGGCAATGGGCAGTTTGTCCTTGTCATCTAGAGAAAAATATTAATATTTCAGTCACTAGTCACTGCTAAAGAATGTACGTGACTTAAAATGACAAAAGAATAGCTACCGTGTGATAATACACTCATATTGTAATCATTTGCTTTTTGAAATCACAATCACAACTCTTTTCTTTAAACAAATTAAATAAAAAAACAATAAAAAAAATTTAATAAGACTTTGCTGGATTAAATATCAATGCATTCCAATTAATATCAATCAAAATGCAGGTTTTGACTATGTTAACAAAACAAAAAAACAGCTAACCCAATAAAACAATGAAAGCATGATAAAATATTAAAAACATGATATATATGTATACACACACACACACAAACTCATCATATGTTTAAAACATAAAACTATATGAAGAGACATACAAAATTACACAAAATAAGAAAAATATGATTCCCAAAAATAAAATTAATTGAAGGTGAGCTTTATTAATATATTATTTTTCAATATTTTACTATTTTAACAGTAATTACAGTGCACTGATGCTGGAGCATTCGGAGAAAAGCTGACAAGTTGCAGCTACGTTTATTAGGCAACTGCATTGTGTATATCTAAGTAAAACGACTTATAAAAAAATATAGGGTGAGACTTGAATAAATTTACTGACTGAATTGTGAAAAGTGAGCGCTGTGTGGACTGAAGGCAGATAGTCTTACATTCACACATCCACTGAGTCATTTAACAAAAAGAGTAAGTTAAAACATTTTGAAATATATGTAGCTATGCGCATGGAGAAAGCAAAGAACAAAGTTTACCACTTTTGCGGACGTTCAAGTAATATTCGTAGACCGAAACCGGTATATAATTTGCGAAGCCTTTCTTCTGAATAAATTGACAGACATATTTATGCTTATATAAGCAGTTGAAGAGAAAGCAGCTGCCGTTGGATCCTTTCTCGTCTCCGTCTTCTATAAGGGCCAAGTTGCACCTGGAATCTTTGCAACACGCATCAATGCAAGCGTCCCTGTTCGCGACGCTCGGGTTTGCCAGGAAAACTGCCCCATCCTCAATCGACGCTTCCGTATCGAGAACAAAGTCTTCCCGACCGGGCCTGAAAGGACACTGGCTCTGTGCTGATGCGAGTGTTTCTCCGCCATGAACACCGAGAATAAAAACCAAAAAGAAAATAAATGGCCACGGGTCCATTTCTATTTAATTTAAAAGTATCCTGAGGTGAGGAATATATCTTAAAATCGCCAACCCACTTTAGCTGTAGTATCAGGCAAATTGACTATTAAAAATGTAGATCAGTCGCTTAGCATTGTTTCCTATTTAAAGAAAAGAATGTTCAAAGAGCTCCCTGTCGAAAGCTGTCAATCTGATTTGAAACTGCTCCAGAGCTCAGGTGTGTTGTTTTACCTGTGAAAGCAAGGAAATGAAAACAGTGACGTAATCTGCAGTCGTGTCTCAACTCTTTACGATTTGCCCTACATAGACAACATTTTAGGTAGACAAAGACACACCCGCACATACATTGTTTCTACCGCTGTGTTTATTGGGACTTATATTGGCTATATATATATATATATATATATATATATA